>JARNGD010000247.1:0-20006 GCA_031001845.1 Achaetomiella virescens
AACAAGACTGAGCCAGCTTACTCCAGCTCCCCATTACCACAACCAAAGCAACTGCCCCATCACGGCCCAAACTCTCCCTCCTCACCAACCTCGACACCCTCGCACCCCTCTCGACAAAGCCCACCCGTCGCCATGACAAGCTCCTTGCCCAACATACGCCTCTCATCTCCCGCTTCCCAATCCAGAGATTTCACGACCACTACGCTCCCAACTCATCCTGGGAGACACCCTCGGCAATCCCCATCATGGTGGACGTCTACACTCCGGATGAGCCGACCTGGTCCGACCAAAGTCTCAGTTTCAAGATTGATGCCGCTCTGTTGTCGCCATGGGAGTGTCTTGAGCAGGTCATCGGTGGCGTCATCGCCCTCAGGTGTGGGATGCGGGTACCGATTGTTGTTAGTCCGAGTGCCGTCGTCGGAGAGGCTGGTCCGGGGAAAGGGAGGGGCGTCACCAGTTTGGGTTTCTTAGCTCTCAAGAGTCCGAGAGCTGGGGCATTCACGGTGAACTGCTGAATGTCTAGTTGTTGTAGTTATGTGCATTACTGCATACATGGGTATGGAGCTTCAACGGTAACACGGATGAGCATCAGGGAAGCTTCGGATGGAGTCTGAAGAGAAAAAGAAAAGAAAAGAAAAGCCTATTCGAGTTTGGGAAAAAAAAATTAAAGGATGAGAGGAACACACGAGATAGGAAAAAAGACCTGTATCTTTCTCATCCCAGGTAGTGAGATCGGAGACAGGGAGGTAAGCCAGGAGGGCTCGAAAAGAGACAAAAAGGGCAAAAAACAAGCTTCTTTAGCTGCAACTCGTTTCGATCGAGTGACCTCCGGGTTATGAGCCCGGCGCGCTTCCGCTGCGCCATGCAGCTTGTTGCTGTGATGGTTGAAATTTCGCACTGGCAGAGTGGATTTTCTATGCTGTTCAGGAAGAATTTTTGGTCCTAGGAATGTGAAGGAAGATGGGTCCAACTCATGGTTCGGACTCAGGTGTGGAGCCTTGGGATTCGGATGAGGACGGTTGGCCCACACTGCCACGTGCGAGGGTCACACAAGGTTGAGGACGGACACCGAGGACGAATATCAGCAGCCTCGACTCAGATCATTAAGTGGCAAGACAAGTGTGATAAAAATGAGAGTGAAAACAATAGTTTTGTATTGTCCAATGCAAGCTCTTCATCCCAGTTTTCCATAGGCCGTTTGCTTTCTGTATGCCCAAGCCATAACCGCCCCGTTACATATACACACCCATTGTCCTGTCCCTCTTTCAGATATACTACGAGGAAAACACGTTTCCACATCAGCGACCATCTATTCACCCACCCCTCTGAAAATCAGGAGATCTGGGGCTCATCGCAGACCCTAACCCTAACCATAACCCGGTACTCAATCCACATCTCCCCGGGAACGACCTTCTCACTTCTGGCCCTGAGCCAGGCCTCCCCGGCGACGGCAGGAAGTACCTGGCATGGGAATGTGCATCGCTCCCGTTGTCTCCGCAGAGGGCGGATTCGGACTCCCCAAAAGACCCTCCCTGCCCATAAGCCTCGACACAGGTTGTGAATCGGAACTGGAACCAGACACCTGGGCGCTTGTTGGAGCTAGGACGTGTCAGGGAGGATGGCGGGCAGGATGGTGATGGTGAGAGTGGGAGAAGTTGCGTTGTTTGGCGACCTTTTCAGGGCTGGTTGGTTGGTGTTGGCCCTGTGGGTTGTTCTGGCCCTCAACTTGACCGTGTGCAGGAAGTATTGGTTTCAGGGTGAGTCAGAAGCTAGAGGGAACAGTGAGAACTTTGGACGCGGACGGTCGATTGTCCGCTCTGCTGGTCCATGCGTTGGTGGTCTCGGGTAAGGGCCTGCCGGTGACGGGACTTGACCCACGGCTCGCCCGCCAGGTTGACGTAGGTGCTTTCTCTTCTCTCCGTCGCTTTTCTTCTTGGGCCGTTTGCCGATTTGGAATTGTGCTTGTCGGTGAGGGGAGGTTGTGCGAGGTGAAACCGCAGCGGCTGGCCTAACGGGGAGTTCGACAGGGAGGGATCGTCTGGAACGGTGTATGGATTCAGACCAGTAGTAAAGCGGAGGGTGAAGGTCGTGTCGATGCTGCGGCGGTCTCTGGAGTCTGCGGCTGGATCTGAGGTGGAGTATACAGCTGCTGAGGTCTGCTAGCTTATTCGTCTTCACTCTTATCGCAGAAGGCCAGGTCGCACAGGTTTTGCGAAGACAAGGAGGACACGGCTGGGCGCGACTGGGACGAGATGGGTGCTGCGTCTGGCTCCATGTCGGCCGTGTTATATCCCCTGGGTACCGGCGGGTTTTGCTGCCCTTCTGCGCTTTGAAGCTCGGCGACGATAGGTGAGGAGCAGGCAGATAGTACCAAAGAGTACTAGGGCCGCTCCTACGGTGATGGCAGCGATTGCAAGAGCGGGCAGTGGCCTGTTAGTCGTAGAAGTGAGAGGTTGGCGGGTCGAGGGGCTGGGGAGGACGATTCTGTCTGTGTCCGACTGACGGCAGTTCTTGATGGTACCGTCAAGACAGAGCTGGCGAGCTCGATGGTAGCTAAGGCCGCGGCAGTGCTCATCGACTGCTCCTGGTCAAGATGCGATGTGAACCGAGGTCGGAGCCAAGGAGCTTCAGGCATTTCAATCTTTCCATGATTCTGGAACTGGCGAGAGGGTGCCGAGCATTGTTAACCGTTCCCGGAAGCAGGAAGGATATAAGTGGAAGCAGCACGAGCTGACCCGCATGACGGCAGAGTATCCAAACCCGCAATAGCACACAGCGGCGTAGTCATTTGGTCCTCTTCTGGAGCATTCTCTTTTCTCATACCAACCGAGTGCAAGGTACGAGGCATTCCGCGGGCCGTGCCCTGACTTGGCCGCGGCATTGAAGGCAGGAACAGGAATAGGTTGGAAAGCTGGCATCAGATGCGGCGCAGAAAAGCCAGCAACGAGGTGCGAGGTAGACGGCTTCCCATTCCTGCTGCTAACAGTTTAACAGATCTGGCATTATCTCGACCCCGCGGCGCAAAGCGCGCTTCTGTTCAGAGCCCGTCACGAGCCCTAGCTCAAAACTTTGTCGTCCCAAGCCTCTCGGGTTGGCCAGATCCAGGCAGTCGTCGCGATGCTGCTCAAAACCCTTAGTCGTCCCAGCAGAGTGCAACTCCATCTCAGCGGCAAGGCGGCCAAATAATTCTGCCTCCATCCTTTCTGCGGCCTTTGGTCCACGTATGATCTCGCCTATAACATCTGAACCAGGCGGAAAATCGAACTCTAAGACTGGCTCCCCATTCCCTCTCATGTTCGCGAGCACGGCCTGTCGAAAGTGCCACCTGAAAAGCTCGTCAGGTGGTCTTCGTTCATCGTCGAGAAGATGACAATCCAGTATTGGCCGGCAATGCCGTGGCTATCTGGGAGGAAACAAACGATTTTGTGGTTGTCCTAGGAATAACAAATCAAGTTAGGGGGCAATTCATAATAGGTATAGGGCAAGACTTACATCAGGATTAATAGAGACCGCATAACTATCAAACATTTGATGGATACCAGCGTCGAGGAGGAGGCCATTTTGTACCGAGTTGATGGACCCTCCAGTCTCTGGTACGAGGGAAATCCAGCGGCCAAAGTTGTTTGCAATCCAGAGCTGCTCATATGCAAGAGGGAAGATATGGGCAACTTCAAAGCTTACCCATCGGCCGGCATCAGCGGCTAGGTTAACCCTCTTGCTAATGACGCAGCGCCGATCCCGTGCACGAGCTGCATCCCGGAAGCCCTGCACTCTTGTTCCCGAACTAAGGGACAGAGTTCTAGTCAGGACGGGCTCGTTATTGGTGTTAATCTGACCATCATTGACGATCAAATACTCACTGGGAACGAGAGGTTGCTGGTCTTGAGGAAGCCGCTCGCCATTCTGCCGCTTCCGGATGAAGTAGTGGGCCGAAATTAAGAACGCAATGTTGACCATTGCATAGAAGTTTGCGTTGGTAATGCCGGGGGTTGCAAGCAGGCCGCCAAGGGGTTTCGAGAGGTTGTTCGGGTCATAAACCCAAACATCGCGAAGAGAGGCCATGACAGCGCGCCGAGGCGGGCGGGTCTGTTGCCTGGCAAAGGCTGCCTTTGGTCGGTATGCAGTGATTGCGTCCAGCGCAGAATACTGGTATATGCTAATCAATAATCCTTGGTGAAGAAAGTGGTGTTGAAGGATGGAGAAGGCCCCTTCCGGGGCTGCCGAGGAAGGATTCTACGTTGATATCGTACAGCGTGCAGGTTGCTGTGTCTTGACGGCAAGACAAACCAACTTAGAAGCAGGCCTTCAAGGTGGCAGGCGGCCGATTGTCAACAACATCCGGCTCTTGGTCTCCCGGGGAGAGCCCCGCAATACGACCTGAGGTTGCGTCCCACAGGCGATGATGTCGGTCATCAGGCGGTGGGTGAATGATGCAGCGGCGACGAGGCGGGTTCTGGCAGAAACTGGAGATGGAGCGAGGGCCCAGGCAGGCAAGCGTTCGGTGTGAATGTGATGGGTCACGATGTGCTGGGCGGCATGGGCCGAGTCCAAGTGGGTCGCTGCTTCATCCCCATATCAGGCATGGACGAATCACAAGTGGTGTTTCGGTGTTTGTTTCAGGTCCTTAGCCTGTCCATTGGATGCTCTTGGGAGCCTGTGGCCAACACTTGGTCCCAAGGATCTCAGCTTGGGACTCCTATCGGTTCTGGTGCGCTCGATCTCAGTATGCAAGACGGGGCCAAGTGGGCGGATGGCGGGGGTCGCTGTCCGGGATTATTCTTAGCAGCACTAGCCAGGGCCACCACGAGCCCCAGAGCTGGCAAAGCAGCATCTCAACCAGACCACGTCCGCCACAGAACTGTAGTGCGCTGTCCACCCTCAGTCTGCAAAATTCGATACTCCTTCCCCACGGAACTTTTCTACCCAAGACCTCCTAGACATATAAGTATCCCGTCTCTTATCTTCCCAATAATCGTACTCCTACCACAACGTGGCCACGCGGGGAGTTCGTTTCCACGAATCTTCTTTTCGAATGGCTCGACGTTTTGAAACAACTGCGCGCTAGCCACTGGCAATAGCCGGGTCAAAGTGACAGCCACGCCGTCACACGGGAAGCCGGCGCTTAGCAGGCCGGTAGTGCTGGCTGCTCTCACCCAATCAGCCGGCCCCCAGCCCGGAGTCTATTCAGACCCAGAAAGGGAAATAGCCGGAGCTGGGCGTCGGTAACGCATCCCGCCGCCCCCAACCTAATCTGACCCCTTGAGGTCCAATTCAGTTGCCTCTTGTTGCAACTGACCCCTCCTGAATTCTGTCGAGTCGAGAATCTGAAATCTCTTCATCTCCTTATTGCCATGTCTCTGGAACACCGACAGTGACGCTTGGGAAAGTTAATCCTACCTTCGGAGTTGAGTTTGGACGAGAGGGCGAGCGTTTCGTTTCTACCACGAGGTTGGGCCGTTGAGCATCCGGGAGCCAGGCACCATGAAAATCGCTTGCTTGCAGTTCGCCCCTCGGGTCGGCGATTTCGACAACAACATCAACCGGGCCGACGCCGTGCTCAGCAAGGCAAATTCGAGCGATCTCGATGGCCTAGATCTGCTCGTCCTGCCGGAGCTGGCCTTCACGGGTAGGTTACGGGTTCCTTCTAACGCTGTACTCGACAATACATCTAAGCATGCGTGCGCAGGCTACAACTTCAAGTCGCTGCAACAAATATTTCCCTTCTTCGAGGAGACCGGCTCGGGTATCACCTCCCTCTGGGCGAGAACCACCGCGCTCAAATACGACTGCACCGTTGTCGTGGGCTATCCCGAGCAGGTGGACGTCTCGGCAAAATGGCCGACATCTCCCGAGTACTACAACTCGGCCCTTGTTGTTGATGGCGCCGGAGACTATGTTGGCAACTATAGGAAATCATTCCTGTATTACACCGACGAGACCTGGGCGCTTGAAGGCCAACACGGTTTTTTCAAGGGCAGGATGCCTGGGCTCGGAACTGTTGCGTTGGGCATCTGCACAGATCTCAAGTAAGCCGCTCCTGACTCTCCGCACAGTCCCGCCGACTGACAATGACCAGCCCGTATAAGCTTGAGGCGCCATGGGATGCTTTCGAGTTCGGATTCCACGTCCTCAAGGCACATGCGAACCTGGTGATCCTGACCATGGCCTGGCAAACACATGAGGATGCAGTCGTCTTCCATCGCAGCCCCGAGGAGCCAGACCTTGACACGTTGGTTTACTGGGTGCAGCGGCTAGAGCCCTTGATCCGCGCAAACCAGAGAAGAGGTCATCGTCGTCTTCTGCAACAGGACTGGAACCGAAGGTGAAGTCACGTACACCGGGACCAGTGCCGTCATCGGCATCAAGCGGGGCGAGGTGTATGTCTATGGTGTCCTTGGCCGCGGAGAGAATGAACTTCTCGTCGTCGACACATCTCAACCACCCAGGACCAAGCTGACGGCTGCCGAAGCCGAGACTGAAGAGCATATTGTCGAGAAGCCACCCGTGGACAAAAGCCTCAGTGCTCTCAACACCAAAATTAGTACTCGACACAGACACCATTCTCCAGACGACGTCGAAGAGGACGAATGCGAAATCTGCCAATGCTGCTTCACCGATTCCGGCGTCAACCTTGCACCGAACTCCCCCAAAAACCCACATCTCCCCGCTTTCCCTGGCTGGCTGCACCGCTCGATTCACCCATCGACTCCCCAGTTGACAGCCGCTCCCCAACTCGGCTTCAGATTCCCATCCGTCCCGTCTTCGATGACATCCCTACATGCATCGACAGTGCTGTCACGGACGACATCATCACCAACACCCCGGCTCCGCCAGGCTTTCCCGCCTCTCCGGCTTTTAGGCGGGGCACGCCATTGCGACCAAAACCGGCCTCGCCGTCACCGTGGCGATTCCAGAGGACGACGAGCCCGTATCCCTGGCATCACCATGACGGATCTCACTCCGCCGTCTTTGGCAGCGGGGCTTGTCTGACACCCATCACGCCGTTTGATGAAGAAGGTTGGATTGGCACACCGATTGAGAAGCAGGGGCCTCCCGGCTGGTTTTGGAGGCATGAGCCGACGCTGGCGGCATTGAGGGAGAACGTCAAGGAGGAGGAGGAGGAAGGGGAGATGGGAGGACGGAAAAAACGACGGAGTCTACGGGATCCATTTCAGCCAAGAAGGACGAGAACCCCGTCGCCGTTGAGCCGGAAGAGGGTTCAGGCTACCAAGCGGCGCAGCCTCTGGCAACGCGATTTGTGTCGGAAGAGGAGTACAAACCGGTGCCAGTTGAGCTCGCGGAGATTATCAGCCGTGAGGGGAACGATGACGAAACGGAAGAAGAGATGGACGCACCAGAGGAGCAACCAGAGCCATGGCCAGAAGCATCCTCCGAGGAACAGCCAGGGAATGGACCGCTTGACAACGACTGGGCCGGCCTCGCCGATGTCCTCGAAACCCTCAGGAACCGCCCGACCTCGGCCTTCGACTTCAGATCCTCCCTCACGGACAGACCTTGCTCGCCCAAGTCAAGCAATGTGTCTCGGAACGCTTCCCGGAACGGGAGCCCCTTTCGCGTCTTCCAACTGTCTGAGCTAGGCCAAGCCGAGGACGAGTTAAAGTCCGAGTGTGGCTGTGATTCGGATCTTTGCCGGGCCGCGTCCCGTAACAGTTGGAGAGACAGCGGCGACTACAACGTCTCTCCTTCTGGGTTTGCCAGACCGGCAAGTAGGGTCGGGCACAGGCTCCTTTCGCGGAGTAATTCGTTTGACGGGGCTATTGGGAACGTGGCGCGCGAGAGGGGTCGGCGTCGACCATCACGTCTTCGACACGCTATATTCATCCCGGGCTCTTTGGACGATGGGCTGGCTGAAAGCGGCGAGTTGATCAGGTCGCTTTCCAATGAAGGCAGGCCCCGAAGCACAAGCCGCGGCAGACAATATGTTCTCCTCTGAAAGCCCTCCGGAGGAGCTAGACCAGAAAGAGCAGCCAAACATTTCAGAGAACGCGACGTCAATAGAGCGCCCAGGCTTGGCAGAGCATCCAGCAACCGAAACTGGCGAGGGCACCCAGGAATTGCCCTATTTGGAGATACAAGGTCCAGAGAATCAAAGTCTGGGCGACCGCTCTGAAAGCCTTGACACACGCAGGCGAGAAGACAGCACATGAGCCAGAAGCTGAGCAGCAGTCGTTGCCCAACGCAGAGGCTCGTCATTCAGGCGACATCCCTCCGAAAACTGAGCCAAGCCCAGCAAAGCAGAGATCAAAGTCACCCGAAGCCGCGCGATCACTCCCCAATCCTTCATTTCCAGCCCCAGCCCCAGTCCCAAGGCCCTCACCTTTTCATGTTCTCAAACACATGACATACTCCCCCGAACCGACGGAACTCGAAACGAAACGCCGCTCTTCCCTGCCCCTCTCAAATGGAAACAATCAAGACCCGGCAAATCAACACAACCCCAAGCCTTTGCTCTGCAACCTCCGCGTCAACCTTTGACGACAACGCAGACCACGAGCTGATGACGCCGCAGGCAGCGTTGTTTGGCGAGGAGAAAGAAGGGTCTCTAACCGTACTAATTCGGGATCGGGATCGGGATCGTGACACTGGGATTGGGACCCCGGCTGAGCAGCGGGGTCATGTTGGTGCTGCTATTTCGGGAGTGGGAAAGTAGAGGGTGGTGGTTGGTTTGCGTCACCACCTCCCGCACCACCGGGGCAGCAGCAGGCGCAGGAGAGAGGGTGTGCATGACTGTTTCGTTTTCTCTGTATGGTGCAGTGGGGTGGTGGAGTTGGGGAAACAGGCATGCAGCATTGGAGATGTTGATGAGTTACGATGCTACGATACGTATCATTATTAGCGTTTAGAACAGTGATTTTGCATGCGAGATTTCGGGACTGAGGCGGAGTTTTGGATAGGAAAGCTTGGGTAGGGGTAGCGGGTCTCGGATGAGGAGCAAATAACGAGAGGGACGGACTTGGGTTCTGCAACCTGAAGAAGAGCGGTTTTGGTGTGTTTGTTAATGGCATGTATGTACCGTTTTCATCAACTATACCCTTCCGAACTGTTTTTCTGTTTTCCTATCGCAGTAGTTCAGGAAAAGAAGCCGTATACTCCGCTGATTCGATGATCCAACAATCCACCCCCCTGGGATCAGGCATTCTGTGTGCGCTAACCTCCGGCCCGAGGGGCAGGAGAGTCGACTTAATGGACTTGACGGACTTGTCGCCGGAGAACATGGGCAATGTGCTACTGTATGTACGGACACAGTATGGAGGGCAATAGTAACCCTCTAAGCGCCAGCGTGTGCGCACATTGTCATCTTCCGGAGGCGTGCCGACTGCCAGATGGGCAGATGGGTGGGACGATCTTCACTCTTTGCATGCTCATCACATCTGCGCTGCGACGCCAGAGGAACCAACAGTCTGGGTTTACCGCTGGGCTTGGGATTCCTCCTGAGCAAAGCATTTCTCCTCTGGTGACTGTTGTTGCGGACGGTGACCAGGCAATAACCACTTCAATGTGACTGCTCAGGGCATTTTCCTGGTTTCTGCCAATGCCTTGCTCGGAGAATCAGATACTATCGCAGGATAAATGGCCGGTGGAAATGAAGCCGCATGCGGGAGATGGGCACGTCCGCATTCTGGGCACTCGGGACTTCCCTCCGTCGTATCGAGATGGTTCCCTCTGTTGCTCACACGGGGGGTGCCATTTGCTTGTGTGACCAGCAGCATCGCCGCCAGGGAACAACAAGCTTTTGGCATCTCTTGGTTCTTGTGGTTGGCATATTGGGCATGCCATGCCCCTTCCCGTCCGACTGCAGGGGTGACACAATTTGGGGCAAGGGAGGAAGGGGAGTGCGGGGCCGGGCCGATGCAAGCGCGAGGCATTGCAAACGTCGAACTGCACGGATGGGCGGGCCAAGAGGTTGGCCCTAATCCAGGCCAGGCAGTTTGCTGAAGACGGCCGATGGTTGGTGAGACCTGGAAATGGCCGACAGATTGGGGGCCACAGGCAGTTTCCCCTCCTTCCAGGCAGCTCAGGTGGTTTGAGTGGTGAGGAGGTGAGGAAGAAAGATCCGGGCCTGCCTCGGCAGGTCAGCTCTACCATAGAGGGCAAATCGTGGGTCACTGGGAAAAAGGTGACAGCCAATCAGAAACAATGACTTGAGTGGGACTGTGAAGACGTGCAGGGGCCCTTGCAGCTCGCACCCCTGTCCCGGCTCTGCGACTGGTCAAATGCTGTGAGCACATGCATTGGCTCAAATCGAACTGTGCCGTCCACGCTTCAGGTTCCTTCCCGCTTCCTGTCTGCAATGGCCGAGAGCACAATGGGTGAGAAGAAGGTGTCGATCGCCGGGGTGCAATCATTGCCCATTTCGCTCGCGGCCTCTTCCGAGCCCCGAGCTTGATGGGGGTGTGTGCGTCCTGGGGTGACGGATTTCGGCATGCTTGCAACTTATCGTCACTATCACACATGTTTGTGACCTCCCTTTCTGCTCGTAACGGCCCCGAAGCACTGCGAGCCGAGCTGATATTAAGCGGAATTCTGTCCGAGTGGCTTCTGTCTTGCTGAACGCCCTCTTTCCACTTCTTGGAACATCTGCAAGGCTCCCGCTTAATCCACCTTCGTGACCCAGGAATACTCAGAGAGCTACCGTCGTTATGTCGTACAGCAAATCTGTGCGACAATAAACCTCGTCCCGGTCCTGCAGCGCTGCGTCCCCGCATCCTACGGCTAGACAGAAGTGACCGCCGGCCTGGATTCACGACCCCGGAGGAGACATCGTCAGCACTGCTGTCGTTCTCCTATTGGAGTTACTGAGAACTGCACGTTAGGAGAAAAGAAACCACCAGGATGCGACCCAACGCCGTTCGCCTTTCCATCATCACGGTTGCCTCGGCACCGCTGGCGACGTCGATGCTGGTTGCCCCGGACTCGCCGTGCTCTAAGTTCTGTGGCAATATCCTCTCTACAACGCCTCTCGATGAAGTGCCCTGCGACGCTGGCACCCTCACGGGTACCTCGAAGGGGCTGGTGTGGGAACAATGTATCGACTGCCTACTCACCAGCACTTACGTCTCTCCGAACAATCAGACAGATGTCCAAGCCTTGCTTTGTACGTGCCCGTATCCCCAAAGCTTGGGCTAGGCCTGCTCTAATTCAATGATGCCAGATAACCTGAGGCTCAACTTGGGCACTGCCTGTTTGATGGCAAAGTCAACCCTTGCATAACAAGGTACTTAAGTCGGGGCTTTTACGCGTCTTTTGACTACTCCAGCTGACAAGTTGAAGAACGGCCTGCGGGCCACTGGCGGATGCCGCAAAGTACCAAAACATGTCAACAACCGTCGGGGCATTCGACTATTGCAGCAACTGGCAGGAGAACGCCGTCGGGCACTGCGGGCCATGCCTGATACCACTCGACGATCATGGCATCTACCTGAATAACTATGTGACAATCCTGGAAGCAGCATGCGAGCAGAAACCCGCGCCAGGCTCAACGATCTCCATCGAGGGCGACCCCTTCGACACCAAACCCATCATAATCGTCCCACCACAACCAACTTACGCCACTGTCCCCACCCTGACTACGGCCCCGTCTCGCTCGGCGCGCGCGTCGGCATCGCCTTCGGCGGCCTGGCCTTCATCCTCGCCATAGTCGGCTTCTGCATTGTCTGCAACGGCAAGCGCAGGCGGCGCGCTTTCCTGCGCGAGCTCGAGCAGCGCCACGGCGCCCAGGGGTGGCCGCAACCCAAGTCCCGCTACGGCGGCGGCGGGCCGGACATGTTCGAGACCCCCGTCAGCCAGAAGCCCCTCCGCGGCTGGGGCGGAGAGAACGAGAGCCCCGTGAGCGCGCACACCGACACTCCCGGCGGCGCCTTCCCGCGCTACTTCAGCCCGTATTCCAGCAACTACAACAGCCCCATCACAGGCCCCGAGGCAGGGGGCCCCGGCTCAACCAGCGGTGCTGCCTGGCCAACGGTCCCGCCAACCCAACAACAGCTCGAGCAGATGATGCTACGCCAGTCCCCTGTCCACGGCTCCCCGCCACCGGCGTTCACCCAGTGGCCGACAGTCACGCAGGAGAAGATGCTGATGCAGATGGAGGCGCACCACGAGAAGCGGCAGAACGAGCTGGCAATTGGGCTGGCCATGGGTGGGGATGAGGGGAGTTTAAGGAGCAATGCCGTGGGTTGAACGCGAATGGGTATCCGATTGAATCCAAGGGGAAGGAGAAGGACGAGGCGTATGAAATGCATGAGGGTGGATAGTCCGTCAGGGATTGGAAAGGGAATGCCGAGGGAGGCAGTATGAGTATCCCTACAGGATGCCCGCGCAGCCACAGGCGCCTGTGCTGCATCACCCTGGGTATGGGAGGCATCATGGGGAGAGGAGAGGGTCGGGCGGTACGGGGGTTGGGCTTGGGTTGGGGAATCAGAGGACTGCGGCTGTCTTCTAGGATAGATGGTGCAAATCTGACAATGGACTGTGATGTTTCCTTTGGATATTGCTAGGTTCGGTTCACACTAAATACCCGGAGTATGGCCAGGAGTTCGAGAGACACCTGGATGCCGCCCAATGGCTGGCCCTTGCCTTTTTGGTCTGGAGAAATGGGTGGATGGTGGTTGTACCTCAAAGCCGACGAGGATGCACTCCTCAGATGGGATCCTGTAATCTATCATTGGAACAGCCGGTTGGCGGTCTTCTCAACAAATGGTACATGCCTCTCATCTCTTCTCGCCGTAGTTCACGACAGAAGAACCCACTGTTCTTTGCACTAACTGTTTCCCCGCATTCATGCATAACTAAACTGGCTTGAGCTCCTTATCGGCACGTGAAATCCACTTCACGCATATTGGGTTAGCGCCACTCGAGGTTATCGTTCCCCACACTGCCTTTGGCTCAAAAAATTTCGGACTCTGATTGAAGCTTTTTTTTGGCGTTGACAACCACAAACGGTGGAAAATCGAACGGCGACTGTCCGACTACCCGACCCAGCCTGCCGCCGACGCGTGAATTTTTCTCACGGTCCACCTATAACCAGTCTTGTATCTATATACTAGACCAGTTGCTCGATCGAAGACGCGGACTCGACTATTTCTCGGTTTCAATTGACGAATTTGAGGCGCGAGTGGGGGTTATCAAACAGACAAAAACAAACACATTCAACTACCACAATGGCGGACTCAACAGCACTGGTGAAGAAGGGCGGCGAGGCCGACGAGCAGTATGTCATCAAGCCGCAGAACACGGTGCCCTCGCTCGACACGAGCACCTGGCCACTGCTGCTCAAGAACTACGACAAGATGCTGGTGCGCTCCGGCCACTTCACGCCCATCCCCAACGGCTCCTCGCCCTATAAGCGCGACATCAAGTCCTACATCTCGAGCGGCGTCATCAACCTCGACAAACCCTCGAACCCCTCGTCGCACGAGGTCGTCGCCTGGCTCAAGCGGATGCTTCGGTATGTAGTGGTGCTGCAGGGAAATACGAAAGGGCTTTGCTGACGGATTTGCAGTGTTGAGAAGACTGGTCACTCTGGCACCCTCGATCCCAAGGTCACTGGCTGCTTGAGTACGTGGTAATCCTCTGAATATTTTGCAATTGACGCCGGGTTAACCAAACTCAGTTGTTTGCATTGACCGCGCTACCCGCCTCGTCAAGGCCCAGCAGGGTGCTGGTAAGGAGTACGTCGCCGTCATCCGCTTCCACGATACTGTTCCCGGTGGAGAGGCCGCCTTCGCCAAGGCCCTCGAGACCCTCACCGGCGCGCTCTTCCAGCGCCCGCCCCTCATCTCGGCCGTCAAGCGCCAGCTGCGTATCCGCACGATCCACGAGCAAGCTGATCGAGTTCGACAACGAGCGCCACCTCGGCGTCTTCTGGGTGTCCTGCGAGGCGGGCACCTACATCCGTACGCTCTGCGTGCACCTGGGTCTGCTGCTCGGCGTTGGCGCGCACATGCAGGAGCTCCGTCGCGTGCGCTCCGGTGTTATGTCCGAGGACAACGGCGCTGGTCACGCTGCACGACGTGCTGGACGCCCAGTGGCAATACGACAACGGCGGCGACGAGTCGTACCTGCGCAAGGTCATCCAGCCGCTGGAGACGCTGCTCTGCACCTACAAGCGCCTTGTGGTCAAGGACTCGGCGGTCAATGCCGTCTGCTACGGCGCCAAGCTGATGCTGCCGGGTCTGCTGCGGTACGACCCCGGTATCGACGCGCATGAGGAGGTCGTTCTCATGACCACCAAGGGCGAGGCCATCGCCATTGGTATTGCACAGATGAGCACTGTTGAGTATGTTCTAATCCAGGATTCGTTTCCGCGGAGTTTGCTAACCCTTGCACAGGATGTCCACCTGCGACCACGGTGTCGTCGCTAAGGTTAAGCGCTGCATCATGGAGCGCGACCTGTACCCGCGCCGCTGGGGTCTGGGCCCCGTTGCGCTCGAGAAGAAGAAGCTCAAGGCCGACGGCAAGCTCGACAAGTACGGCCGTCCCAACGAGGCCACCCCGGCCAAGTGGACGCAGGGCTACACCGACTACAGCGTCGCCGCCGATGCTGCTGCCACCACCAGCGGTGCTGCTCCTGCTGCCGCAGATGCTGCCGCGGAGGCTGCTTTGCCCGAGAAGAAGGCTGAGGAGAAGCCCGAGGAAAAGGCTGACGACGAGAAGAAGAAGCGTAAGAAGCACGAGGGCGAGACGGCCGAGGAGAAGGCCGAGCGCAAGAGGCTAAAGAAGGAGAAGAAGGAGAAGAAGAAGGCCGAGAAGGGGAAGGAGGCGGAGAAGGATGACAGCGATTAAACCTGGGTAAGCTGGGCGTCTTTTCCTCTTCTCTCTTCTCACCTTGGATGGAGGGGGCGTTTTTGCTGCTGCCAGTTGCTGCATGGAAAAATATGACGGCGTTTTCGGTTGTTTTGGTAATGGTGGTTCGTTAATTACTCAATGAGGTTATGTGTTACAGTAAATAGACACCGTTTCTGAATTCGGGAGTGCAGTGCCAGCTTGAGAGCGAGCAAAAGTGGATGCGCATTGGCGACCGATCCAATCTCCGCAGATCTGTTGCTCCGCATCTTGATATGGTCTTGTGGTCGCGCATGGGCATGCTTCCTTCTCAGCTGCATGGTGCTGCATCAAATGATGCATGTTTTCTCATGCGGAATATCTCAGGGTCTTGTAAGTTCGCAAGCATGTCGGCCAGGCCGATTACTTCTCTTGGATCGTATGATCTAGAATCCGAACTTATGAGGCTCCTTTGACGAAGGTGAAGCGCTCTCGGATTCCATTCCTGCCTCTCAACCCGTGGCGCCTCTGTCTTCTTCTGCTCTTTCTGTGGAGTTGCAGCCGGGACATGGAGCTGAACGTCAGGCGTAAAGCTAATCCTCCACCTCTTTAGTTGCAGGCCTCGACGGCGTGAACCTGCGTCTCCATGGCTGGACTGATTCGGGCCCGCCGGTTTACCAGCTGAAGTCACGACCTTGTCGGTCCCGTCCGTTCCCACCCAGACTGCTGACGCGCTCTTCTGCTGGCAATACTAAGATGCCCCTTCCCTACCCGATGCGCTGCAGGGACAAACCCCCAGGGCGCGGGCTTCTAGACTCGATTCGACCGGAATGATGGCAGGTTTTGGGATAGCTTCACTTTCTGATCCAACTGCTCAACCAACCGGAGAGAAGACGAGTTCGGACGGCAGCTCCGAACCGCTGCTCAGCTCGTCCGGCCTCCCATCCGTCGCATGGCTGTTGCAACCCGACGACTGGCACGCTTCCCCCTCAGGAGAGCCGTCGCCCCCCTCCTGATACTCCTCCCACGCCCGCGCCGACGACGAGTACCCTTCCTCTTCCGTCCCCCCGGCCTCAAAACAATGCTCCCCTGTCTTCTCCTCCTCCTTTCCCTCACCATCTTCCTCCTCCCCTCTCCAGCCTCCCCGACCAAAACGCCGCTATTACCAATCAACTTCCCCGACCCGACCCTCGTCCAAGACCCTCTCACCGGCACCTGGTACGCCTTCGGGACAGGGTCCTTCACCCCAAACAGCACAACGCCAGCCTTCCGCAACATCCAAGCCGCCCTCCCTCCTCTCGCCCTCTGAAAACCCCCTAGCCGGACCCTGGACCTACCTCCCCACCATCGACCTCCTTCCCAATCCGGGCCCCTGGACCGCAGGTCCGGGCTCGCAGACCTGGGCTCCCTCGGTCGTGCGGCTCAACGACACGGCCTGGGTGCTATACTACGCCGGGCAGATGGGCGGCAACAACTCTGCGTTCCACTGCATCGGCGCCGCGACGGCGGACTCCGTGCTCGGCCCGTACACGCCGCTGCCCGAGCCGCTCGCGTGCCCGCTCGACCGCGGCGGCGCGATCGATCCCGCGGGGTTTCTAGACCCGGCGACGGGGGCGCAGGTGGTGTATACAAGGTGGACGGGAACTCGATGGGCAGTGGCGGGGATGCGGCAACGGGGTGGAGCCCGGCGGGCGACGCCGATCTTGCTGCAGGAGGTGGACGACCAGGATGGCGTCACGCTGGTCGGGGAGCCGTGGAGATTCTGACCGCGAAGCCGCCGTGGACGGACCGCTCGTGGAGGCGCCCGAGCTATTCTTTGCGCGGCCCGAGAGCCAACCTGATGGACGGGGGCAGGTACGTGCTGTTTTATAGCAATCATTGCTGGGACGACCCGGGGTATAGCGTCAACTATGCCGTGGGGGAGGTGGGCGGCGGGTGGCGGGACCCTACAGGAGGAGTGGGAGCAATCCCTTGGTCGGGACGGGGGATGCGTTCAACATCACGGCGCCCGGAGGGGCGGCGGTGGTGGCGAGTCAGCCGGGGAATGGAGGAGGGGGTGGCGGGTGGATGGTGTTCCATGGGGATTGTGCGCAGGGGAGGTGTTTGTACGGGGCAGAGATGGTGGTGTTGGGGGAGACGGTGGTGGCGTCGTGATGGTTTGGAAGATGGGTTGGGAAGGTGTCTTGGATAGGGGGTTTGGTATGGCGTTATGGAGTGGAGGCTGGAAAGGGGCATTCATGGTTTGGAAGTAGCGCAAAGATTCTCAGGTTATGCGGCCTTCCCTTGTGCTGGAATAGGTATACTGCGCAGTAGACAACTAAAAGCAAGACTCAAACCACTCGAGCAACACATGAGATACAGCCTGCGACGTTGAAACTGGTAGGAATGAGATCTGCTACGCTCTCGCCAGCTATCTCATTGCGTGGACTGGTCCGACATGTTGCCGCAAGCTGGACGGTCATGAATGATGGCGTTGATAAGCTATGGAATGCATGATTTGGAAGAAACCTTCTCGGAATTCTCCTTGAAAACCCCATGGCCTTGAGGCAGTCTCGGATGCTCTATCCGACACAGAAACCATTCAAAGAGCAAGATGCAAGAGATAGCCGTGCGGTATGGTAACTGCGGGCTGCTGACAAGAGGTTGCTTGTTTCGGACTAGCCTGACAGCCAAGACAGCGACAACGTGGACATGGGCAGTAGGCCCGATGCTGGTCATCTCATGTCAGCCACCTGCCACTTTCCCCACATGTTGGGGCGGCAGATTTGGGGCTCAGCTTGCGAGCTTTGGAGGGTTCCGATAACGAATTCCTTGCGCAGTCAGCAGCCTAGCGCTCTGGCGGGGTGACAGACAGTGCTGAGTTCAGAATTGTGATGTTGGCGGCGGCATGCAGGCGCAAATTGACGACTGCCAATGAGCGAGTGCTGTTAGGTTAAGCTCCTGGGGCCCCACTGCTGGTCCAGCTTAGCGTGTCTTGGCAGGCCCTCGAAGCGCCCGCCAAGACGTTACCCACACCTCACTCGAACCTCGTCAAACCACTAAGGAGATCGTTGGAAGCACCGCAAACAACCAGGTTGATGGGACCTCGGTTGGCCTGTCCTGCCAGTGAGCATGACTGATGTTTGCCGAATTGCGGATGTTTGCTTGGTATGAGCGGCTTCCAGCGTCAAGCACAGAAGAATGCGCGGTCCAGCAATGGAAGATGGCATCCAGGCCAAGTGTATGGAGGAGGGCTCTGAGAACACACCAGTTTGGGATCGCATCGGATGAGTCGAAGGACGTGCTATGCAGTCGGCGTGGATTCCCCGCTCTCATTGGTTCATCGAATCAGCGACACAGGAGCGATGCCACGCCGGAAGCAACCATCTGCCGACCATGGACCGCCCGAAAGCAGATCCGTGGTCGTTGGGCGGCACCGCGGAGGGCTGTCCAGGGATCAACAGCGGTAGCACAGCAAGAAGAGGAAGTCAATCGCACTGTCACACCCGAATCCGGCTTAGGACATCTTCCCGGCGCCGCCCCTGAGCATCCCCTTCGCCCCACTTGCCCCTTTTGTTGGGGACGAAGGGTGACATGCAGCCCGTCACATCCGCCGACCACTTCTGCACAGTCGCCATCCGGTGGGCGGCTCGAGCATGCCCACCAACAGCCGTGCCTCCCATGGCCGCACGTTTGCATACCCAAGAAGAACTGCAGATAGCTATTTGAAACTCTGTCTCCCCGCTCGCATTCTCCCGGGTCTCTTCCCGATGGCCTCTTGTTCGTTTCGCATTCTTGTATCTTAATAGCATTAGTTCTGACGTTCAGGTGCAACGTCCTTCGCTTCGTCGACCCTCACTTACACACTCTGTCTTTCCATACTCCATTATCTCATCGAGGACCCCGGCTGGACCCGGGCCTCACCCTAATATCTGACCTCAACTCGACAAGATGGCCCGTTATTCGCAGAGCGCGACGGCCACCCTCGCTACCCTCGTTACACTCTTCTCAGCATCGAGGATCTCCTCAGCGCTCCAGGTAACGCCGAACTCGCCATGCTCACCAGCATGCCGGGATTCGCTCGATCTCGATGCCTCTGATCCCCAACTCCTCCAACACCAGGAACTCGGACATCACCTGCCAAGATGCCGCCTACGCCAGTGCCGCTGGCACCAAGTTCAGGAACTGCATGACATGCTGCAGACAAGCACCTTCTCACAGGGGACTGAGAGTGACACCATGTGGTTCTTGTGTAAGTGCCTTCACGGCTCTTCCGCTCTCCTGGCTCTGACCCAATATTAGACAACCTGAGATACACGGCCGCATACTGCGTCTTCGGGTACCCCAACGCCACCGGCATTCCATCGACGCCGTGCACCACCAGCAGGGCATGCGGCCCGCTGGAGGCGAGCTTGAAACACGGGATCTGGACCCAAGGAACACATCCGCCTACTCCTACTGCTCGGCCGGGAATGGCGAGGCAATGGACTCTTCCCATTTTGAGAGCTGCATTCCCTGCATCTCTGCCGAGGGGACGACCGAGTACTTGGCCAACTGTAAGAGGGACTGTCTATGTCAATGGCTCCGTATATTTGGCTAACGCTGTCTAGACTTTGTTGCTCTGGAAGCTGGCTGCCGTCAGCAGCCGGCCCCTGGCGTGCTCCTTGGCTTGAACGACACTGTCTTCTCTGAGAAACAGATCAGCATTGTCGATCGAGCGACGCTGAAAGAAGACGACCCGCCAAAGCAAGTTTTGGGCACGCCTGTGATTGTCGGCATCGTCGCCGGCGCCGTGGTCGTTCTCCTCATCGCCGCCGGCGTTGTATTCATCTGCTTGCGCAAGCGGAGGAACAAGCAAGCCCGCGCTAGCGCTGAAGCAGACTTCTACGACCGCTTCAACGGCCGCCACCGGTCGTCCATGTCCTTCCAATGCCAGACGCACATGATCTCCCCGCGCTTCTGGCCCACCGCTGGAAATGAAAAGGGTCCTCAACACCCGTGGGCGACGCCCCAGACGCCCGTGCCAGCCGTTCTTCCATCATCAAGCCGCACGATCCAGAAGCCCTCTACAACGAAGCCGACGCGAACAACACCCTTACATCTCTGAAAAAGCTGCCCCGCTGCATCTAATTACAACACCACCATTTCACCACCCCCGCAAGCCCACACATCTCCCTCTTCCAACTCTGTCGCAGGAGGCCCGTACTACTCCCCCTCCGACTTCAACTACAGATCCCCCCTCTCCG
>JARNGD010000248.1:0-19788 GCA_031001845.1 Achaetomiella virescens
CGCTGCCACGATGTTGGTGTTGGCGTTCAGGGGACCGAGGAAAAGTGGGGCGTGGCACGGGTAGGTACCAAAGACACATCTTGCTATGTTGGCGGTCCAGGCTCGGAAACTTGAAGACACCGGGTACGACCTTCAAGAGACATCAGATGGTACTCCGTGTGTATTGCTGTAGCAAAGAAGCTTGGATGTGGCCCGACATCTTGCTGTTCCTTTCTTCATTTCTTTCTCTTCTTCCTTGTCCTTTTTTTCGCGTTGCATAAGCACATGCACAGTTACCTAACTCGGCAGACATATAAATAACGGGATTACCAACAACCGAGTCTGACCACTCATCACGCACGCATCCTACTCCGTTCCCTCACATATGCCCCACGACCCAAGCCAGCGGAACACCAGCATCATGTTCAAACTCGTAAAATGGATGCGTTATTTACGCAAGAGTGGATTGTCCTCATCCCAGTTGGCAGCACGAGCACCGGAATCTCCGTGCACCACGATCAAGAAGCCGCCCCGCCACCCAGTCCACGAGAGCGAATGGCAGTCAATGCCCGTCTCAGAGACCGCGCGCCGTATCTGCGCAACGCCTCATCGCCCTTGTTATCAATGCCCAGGAAGCATGGGCGCTTATCGCCTTGTCAAAGGATAGTGTCCTTTCACTTGGAGTACCTCACAAGGTTGCGAAGCATCCAGCTAATCTTGTATCAGCTCCTAGAGATGGAAACTAAGTGGGTGTAGAGGGTGCTATGGTTGGGATACAGGAGGACATGGCGAGATTCTTTTACAACGATCAGGCCTATCAGATGGATATTGTTTCGTCTGATCCCAGCAAGCCCGATCAAACGCCGCCTTTGGTCATCCGTTGCACCACAATGGTACTCGCCATGGGCGAGGGGTTTGTATCCCGCGAAGAAGCTGAGGTTTTCGCGAGCAAGCGGGCTTGTCTCGTGGCTCAATATTCGCCCACTAACGGCCGCGGCCTGTGCAACGCTTTTGCGTCGGTCGTGGAAGTTGCACATGACACCCAAGCGCGATCTCCCGGAAATCCAAACGCCTTTCGGTCCGCCGTCAAGAGTCTGGCCAGGGCGGTGGACCGTCTTTTCCCTTCCCGTCTTGAGGACGAGTGATCCAACCAAGGTTGGGACATGTACGGACAGAACTCGCCGTCGAGTCTCCAAAGATGCACCATGTGTCATTTTGCGATGAGAATCCCGCCTCGTTCGCAATTCTAGGTCGCTTTCCGTCCAGTGGGCTAATCCATCACTTCTCAGCTGATTTCCTATGCAAGTGTGGCCCGTTGTGTTGGTCCAACAAGCACGCTAGCAGCTACGCAAACCCAAGGCTCTCCCGAAAAAGGTGCAGTTCTGGTTGATGATCAACTCCATATCTCTAAACCGTCGGAAGCAGGACGGATTACAAGGCTGAACGGGCACTTATCAGGATCTTGTCAGGAGTGCATCTTTCAGCCGTCTTCACCGTGATTCCATAAGGCTCCCGCAAGAGCCGAGAGTACGTGGAGGAATCGACCGAGATGCAAGGAATACATCCAACAATCCGCAGGTCGTCCCCTTCCCTCGTTCTCGACCGGTGAAGACCCGTTGACCCTCACCACACTCCCGGGTTGGGAAGCAGAAGATTTTCTCCAGCATGATTGTGGCACAGCTACAGGTACCATGATATAATGAGAGGGCGAACGCACTTCACCTCGGCTGCTGCTCACTCGCTCGCTTCTCCATAGCATTGACTTTATCCACTGCTATGCAGTCATCATGAGAGTGTATACAGCTCAGGCTTTGCCGAAGCCAGAGCGGTTTTTGCCCACTTCATGGTAATCACAAGTGGTTCTGGCTGACACCGCGCTAATCAGGTGTTCCCGACTGACGCCGACTTAGGTGGGAAACCCCAAGGCCTTTAGGTTTGGTTGACTAGAAACGTATCATGATAGCAAATGAGTTTGGATGCAGGGCTCGAAAATCTCCTTTTTCTTTTCCTCTAGTATCTCTCTCTCTCTCTCTCTCTTTTTTTTTTTTTTTTTTTTTTTTTTTTTTTTTTTTTTTTTTTTTTGTTTTGGTACCTCCATCTTTTATGGTGAGTTGCATACACAGTAGGTACTGTACCTCCGGTGTTGCGGGGACCTAACTCGGCCGACATGTAAATAAAGGGGAGCGCAACCCAACGCGCATTCGGCATCTCACTCGAGGATCCACTGTGCACGCTGCTTCCTTACTTAACGCGTGCCACTCCCCAAGCCCAACAGGAACACCAACAGTCATGCCCAGACTCATGAACTGGATGCGCAATCTGTGCGAAAAGGGATCGTCGCCGTCCCCGTCCCCGTCGACCGAAGCAGCCTTGGAATCCCATTTCACAGCTTCTCAAACGAGAGGGAGCCTGCCCAACCGCCCAGTTCACCAGAGCGAATGGAAAGACTGGCTACCCCCTTCAACGAAGCTGAATATGGGAGATGCGCAGCATATACTCGTCGTGGTCATCAATGCCCAGGGAAGCAAAGCGTATCTGGCCTTTACGACGTATGTTCCCTTGCACTTGTCACACGTCCTGTGACGTGTCGAAGCAGGCCACTAACCGGCTAGCAGTCCCTCAGACAGGAGACCGGGCTGTACTTATTCGATCCTTCGTTGGCCGAGGACGACATAAACTTCGTCTACCAGGGCCAGGTCTATTGCGCGGATCTCTTCCCCGCGGATAGCATGAGGCCCTGCGGTGCCCTGTTCGAGCTGCTCGTCAACCGGGGGACCATCTCAACCTCATCTTCACATACGACGCGTCATCCAAAGCGTCGTGGGACGAGATAGTTGCCAGCTATGAAGCGGTCCGACGCGGGTGCGAGAACAACGCCATCCCATTCACCACAATGCTGCTTGCCATGGGCGAGGGACTTGTCTCACGCGGGGAGGCCTTCGCAAGCCAACGGGGTTGTCGCTTTGCCCAGTATTCGCCCACCAACGGTCGAGGCCTTTGTGGTGCTCTTGCGTCTCTTGTCGAGGATGCATATGACGCCCAAGCGATATCTCCAGAGACCCGGCCAGCTTCCGGTCCGCAGCCAACAGCGTTGCCAAGGCAGTTAGTGGCCTGTTTCATGAGTGATGCACCCAGTTCTAGTATGTATGAACCTGTCATGGTGTTGCGTCGCAGCCCGTTCACTTATCATACCTCGCACAGTGAGGCTGCCCAAGACACCCCGCCCAAATATCAGCTCCCGCCGCCCAGTTCTCCATGCCCATGGAACAGATCATATATTTCCTAGGCTGCATTTGTAACGCCCGACTTATTTTCCTTCTTGGTCCACCCTGCCCGCTAGCGGTAGGACGGACTAGAAAACTCTCCATCGAAGGATTTTGTTTCACGCGTTCGAGAACCCACTCTCGCTCTCGCTTAATTGTTAAGGACAAACGTCGGTGTTAGGAGTGACGGTGCTGATCAGGATCTGGGCTAGAGCGGCTCCTATGGCTCCCACAATACTACCTCATGATTTCCCACGAAATCCTAGCGGCAACTAGCGGAAGAGCACCACAGGGACCAATCGCGACTTCAAAGCATGAAGTCAAGACTCCGCCAGTAGGATTCGTCTTGGACTCCTTCGACTGATGAAGTGTTTTTTTGGCTCTTCCGTCGTTCCGACGCGGGGAGGGGGACAGAAACACACGTGCTTCGTCGATGCCGGATTGCGGGACAGTCACGATGATAAATAGGGGTCCTCGAGCTCGACTGCCGCTCCTGGGGTCTGTGACCACAGCATCGGCCTCGCGCTCCTCAGCTCGGCCATCATGAGGTTCCTATCTGCCCTCGCCTCGGCGTTGGCATATGGCACCTGCCTCGCCGAGGCCAAGGCGGTGTTTGCCCATTTCATGGTAGGCGGACCAAACTCAACACCCTGCTGATTTTGAGCTCTGACTGACGCCGCTGCAGGTGGGAAACACCAAGGCCTTTGGCTTGGACGATTGGAAACATGAGATCCAACTGGCCCAAGATGCCCAGATCGACGCCTTTGCGCTGAACATGGCCAACGACGACAGCACCAACGACGCGGCACTGCCCCTGGCCTTCAATGCAGCCGAAGCCCTGAACTTCAAGCTCTTCTTCTCCTTCGACTACGCCGGGAATGGCCCGTGGCCCAAGTCAACCGTTACGGACATGATCAACAAGTATGGCCAGAGCGTTGCCTACTTCAAGCGGGGACCCCAACCATTTGTCTCGACGTTTGAGGGCCCAGGCAATGCTGAGGATTGGCACAGGATCAAGGCCGATACAAACTGCTTCTTCATCCCGACTGGTCGTCGATCGGTGCCCAGCCTGCTGTCAAACTCGCAGGCGGCGTCGCCGATGGTCTTTTCAGTTGGGATGCCTGGCCGAAAGGACCAGCCAACATGACGACGTATCCGGACGCTTCATACTATGACTTCCTGGGCGACAAGCCGTACATGATGCCTATCCCCCTGGTTCTACACCAATCTGCCCGGCTACGGCAAGAACTGGCTTTGGCGTGGCGACGACATGTGGTTCCAGCGCTGGCAGCAGGCCATCAGCATCGATCGCAGCCCGGACTATATACAGATCATCTCGTGTAAGGAAGGGTTTTCAGTTTATCCCCTTTTCTGGCTGCCATGTGCACGAAAGCAGCCGAAACCCCTGGCAGGCTGAGCCACGAGTACTCCCAACGCGTACCGAACAAAAAGACAATGGCTGACATATTGTCAGGGAATGACTATGGCGAGTCCCACTATATCGGCCCTCTTGATGAACGGCAGTACGAAGCCTTCGACATTGGCCGCGCCCCCTTCAACTACGTCAGGGGCATGCCTCATGACGGATGGCGCGAGACGCTGCCTTACTACATCAAGATGTACAAGTTTGGAACCGCGTCAATCACCCAGGAGCGTCTCGTTTCCTGGTACCGCCTCAACAAGAACGGGGCATGCTCGGATGGCGGAACGACGGGCAACACGGCGCAGCAGCTGCAGCTTGAGTATTCACCCAACGAGATGATGCAGGACAGGATCTTCTATGACGCCCTGCTCACGAAAAAAGCCCAGGTCCAAGTCAGTATTGGTGGTCAGATCCAGGCGGGAAACATGGGACCAGGAACCCAATGGCGGCATCGGCGTCTACCACGGCAGCGTCCCCATTGGGAGCGCTAGCGGCCCTGTTGTTGTGACCTTGATACGAGGGGGCACGACCATCGCTACAATCAACGGCGCCTCCATCACCAGCAGCTGCACCAACGGCCTCAACAACTACAATCCCTGGGTCGGAAGCGCCAGGGGTTCGGCCATTGATGCGGTTCTTACGCTCATCAACAGCTTCTTCCTCAAGTGTGTCAAGGGCTTCGGCGTGTACGAGTTCACCGGCGTCTGCGACTTTGCTTGCTCGAACGGCTATTGCCCCAGTGCCGCCTGCATCTGCCTGAAGAAGGGTTTTGCGAACCCGCCGAACGAGACGGGCGAGGCGGGCTATCCCCTTCCCGGGAAGAGCGGTTCGTTCCAGGGCCTGTGCAGTTTCGACTGCAACCACGGCTACTGCCCGGACACGGTGTGCGGCCACACTTCCAACGACGGCGTGGTCTTGAACTACTCGCCCTTCCTGCCGCCCGCCTGCACGGGGGGGACAGGTTCCGGCGCCTTCGCAGGCCTGTGCAACTTTGGCTGCAACTTTGGCTTTTGCCCCAGACACGTCTGTACCTGCACCGCGACAGGTGTCCTGAACCAGACGCCGCCCAAGACGAACATCACGGGGTACTACCGCGACTCGTCCGTCGACGACCACGGCCTCTGCAAGTTTGCCTGCGAGCATGGTTACTGCCCGACGTGTGCGGCCAGCGAGATGCTGGTGATGACGGAAAGCCCGGCAAGTATCTCACCATCACCTTGGACCCGGCCGTCTGGGGCGCGCCGACGGCCCAGTGCGCTCCGCCGTGCGTCATGGTCCTCCCGCCGTCCTCCCTGGCGGCCCCAACGACTATCTCGTTCAACGAATTGAGCACGTCCCTCGAGTTCATGTATTGGTCGTCGAGCTTCTATCCAGGTCTGCCGCCCACCTCTTCACTCATCGTCACCACCGTGACGACCGTGATCTCCATCCCGCCGGTGATCACAAACCGCATCAGCTACTCGGATGTCCTCGTCACCACCACGCTCGATGGCGCGGTCCCCTCCATCATTTTGCCGACCGTTAGCGTTAGCCCGCCCCCCTTCGTCGTGACGCTCACGCCCCCGAATTTCCCTACCGACGCCACCCCCGTACCGCGGACCATCCTGCCGCCTCCATGGCCATGGAACGGCCAGGCGGGGAATGACACACTGGGTTCCACTTCGAGGACAAGTTCTACTGACGTCCCGATCATTGTCTTCCCAACGGGGCCGTTCCCGACGACTGCTTTCCCCACCGAGACAGCAACCTGGGTGACGAACTGGGTCTCGGAACCCACGACGACTCATGTAAATGGCAATCCAGATGATTCCGTGCCTGTCATTCCCTGCTGGGCGTGGTTTGTTTGGAATTGTCCTCCCGGGTTCGGTGGTGTCGTGCTGAGCGGGTTCAAGAAGCCGGGCATCTACCCGCCGTAAGTTCTACCACTCACTGCCGACGCTTGTGTTACCAGACACTGCCAATCTTTTGCTTGCATTGTTGAGGCATTCTACTGACATCCCCTCTCCCAAACAGTGGAGGTCCTCCTAACATCGGCCCTAACCCGCCGCCAGGGGTGACTCTGAAGATACCCTGGCCCCAAATCACGTAAGTCGGCATTGCAGATGTTCTTCTCTTTACTCCTAACTCTCTTAGCGGCTGCTTACACAATCATAATACGCAGCATTGGACCCGATATCAAGCCGACGTATCCGTTGCAGCCAGACCCAGGAGGATTCTTGCGAGACGGCGACCGCGAGCATCTGCACGACCACGCTCTCGTACGGTGTGGTCTTGAAGAGAGACGCCGGAGCCGCACTCGCGACACCAGCGCCTTGGATTCCGTTCGAGGAATTCCGAAAATTGTCCAAGCGGGCCGTCACCACAAACCACGTCCACCATCACCTTTTGCACCAAGGTCACGGGATGCGGTGCCACCGACATTACCGAAACAAGCAGTATAGCCGCGACAGCCACGCCGACCCCTCGTATACTCATCCCTCGCGACCCCAAGAACGTCGACGGGATCAGGTCAAGTATACGGCAGCAACCCGCAGGCACAAATACCTTCTGGGAATCCAAGACGGACCGACTAGGTACCATCTCTTCTTCGTGCCAAGCTTGACAGACGAGCAGACAAACTGGATGCGGCAACACCCCCAGGTCCTGGACGCATACGTCCCTAGGGGCCAGCTTACAGCCAACATGTTTGGTCTGGTCTCGAACCCTAGCGTCGGAGAGAGGTTGGGTGACGACGAGCGGGCTGACAACAGCACTGCTCCCACCCGTTCCGCCCTCTCGAAGCGCGCCGAGAACGTCGACCACAATGCTCCCCAGGCATGACCCTGATCTCATGGCCTCCCAACGCCGGCGAGGTCCCATTCACCGGAGATTACAAGTACGATTCGTCTGCGGGCGACGGAACCTACCTGTACAGCTGCGATTACGGATTGCTTCCCACGCATCCCGAATTCAGCGATATCAGGAGCATCTTTCCACTGTTCCCGGGGCCGAATCCAAAGTCTGATTGGATGGAGAACGACGAGAAACGCCACGGCACCGCGTGCATGTCCAGGGCCATTGGCAAGACAGTCGGTATTGCCCGGAAGGCCAGGCTTGTTGCAACTGTGATCGATTATGACAAGTATATCTACGAGCACTTTCTGGTAGGCAACATTGTTTCCCCGATCTATAGCTGTATCGTGAGCAGGACGACTCCTGAGACAGCAACGCTGCAACAGTCAGGTAAAGAACGAGATAAACTGATATCGTTGTTAGGACGCGCTCGCCCAAATCCACGACGATTATATATCAAGGGCAGAGGCACCAAGAGCGTTGTCAACATCTCCATTTCGATTTCGACCCATTTGCTCACCGCGGCGTACCTAGAGAAAATGGGTCAGTCAGAAGCTCCACAGATCTGTTTCCTTATGAAAAAGGAAAATCTAACATTCCTCTTTGCTCAGCGTGGTTGTTTCGGGAGCTCCACAGCCTCGGAGTCGTGATCGTGACGGGGTCTGGGAATAAGCGGAGATACCCGTACGGTTACCCGGCGCTTTTCGGAGACCCCCAGGACCCCAACTACATTCCCGACCTCATCGTCGTCGGGTCTGTTATTGCAGAGGGGGTTCGGGGGAACTCATTCCAATGCGGACTGGCTCACCTGTTACGCGCCGGGCTACGGCCTTCGGATAGCGGAGGGTAACACCGACATTGCAGCCGACTATCGGTCAGCCTCAGGGACTTCGTATGGTATGCAAGACCGCTCCGTCCACCCATTACGAAAGGACGATGATCTAAACCTTGGGGAAAAAAAGCTTCTGCGATAGTTGCCGGGCTGGCAGCCTACTTCCGTGGCCTCGATGCCACCTTGACCACCGCCGCCTCGGTCAAGCAGAGGATCGTCGAATCTCTCGTACCGAAGACAGCGGCGCGCGGGCCGCAGCTCGAACGAGGAGTACCCAGACAAGGTCGTCTGGAACGGCCAGCAAGGAGGCCGATCCATCGTCGATGCATGCGGCGGTTCCAAGAAGAAGCGCGGCAGCGGCGGATCCTGCCCCGTGCAGTTCCCGCCGGATACGCCCACGCTGACGTTCCGCACGGGGCCGGCGCAACCGACGTGCTCGTCGGGCTCCGCTTGCGGCAGCGCGCTGCAAGGGCTTCTTCTGCGCGGGCAGCCCGCTCAAGCAGAACCCGGACTTCCTCGACCCGCCAACCGGACAGCGTGCAGAACCCGGACTCGCCGTACTACGGCGACTGGGACGGCACCAAGCCGCGCGTCACCGTCAAGCCCACCACCGCATCGTACACCATCTCGCCAATATCCAGCAACGCACCCGCCGGGCCCACGCCCAAGCCGGGTTCTGGCTTGAACGCGCCGAAGTGGGGCATGGCCTACTACGACTTCCGCGAACAACGATGGCCGGACGATCGCGTTCGTGGGCTTTGACGACGGGAACTACAACTGCAGGTCGCTCGGGGAGTGAAACTGGCGGCAGGAGGATGCGCGTTCCCGGGGGTCCCCGACGACCTGCACGGACTGAAGGTGTACGGCGACCCAGAGTGCGAGTTCAGGCGTACGACATGTCGCTACGCTGCAAGAAGTGGGCGACGGCCAAGTGCACCGACATGACCGGCAAGAAGAGCGGGATGTACGGTGGCGGCGGGACGTGCGAGGTGAATTAACCCAAGAATATATACAGCAGTGGCAGGCGATCCTTATGTGACCTGGTCGTGAGGTTGTTTTGGGGGGGGGGGGGGGGGGGGGAAGGGGAGAACAGGCCTCCACGCTGGGTTGGGTGGGTGGCCACCGGCCTGTACATACTTGATCAGGGGAAAGCTACATACTTCCTATATCGCGCCAACAAAGCGCGCAAAGCAGAGAACGCCAGCATGCATAGCCAAGTGAGGGATAGCGAAACGTTAGTGTGATTGTGTTCCCTTCGGCCAGCGTGGTCGTCGACAGGCAAGAGGAAACCCTATGCTTAAACGACCTTCGGCTTCTCTACTGCACGCCTCCACCCCATTTCCGACATAAGAAGTATAGAATGGTCCGCGCTAGTATAAAAACTGCCAATCGCTCCGAAGCACCATCGACTTCCCAGTGGAGCATTCCGGCGTTGCGAGTCTCTCCTCACAGACATATCGTCTTATCTTAGGGAGCGGTGCCACACTCTGCAGTATGCAACAGGCTCGTGCACATGTAGTGCAGTGCCTAGATGCGGGCGCTGGCGTAGATTCGTCGTACCTTTTTATTTGGCGCAATAGATGGGTTCACGACGAGCTATGGCGGAGAGCCGAGCGCATCGTGCATCATCAGCCTGAGAGCCTCGTCCACCTCTTACCACAGGAGATCCTCGGTCAATCCAACTTCCAATCCGCCAGCGCCCTAATATTACTGCAAGTAGGTAGTGAAGTCTGTTGCAGAGAACACTCAGCAACAACAGCAGAAATATTACAATCTCGGGGCGGCCCCCCCGATAATGACGCCAAAACGCCGTTCATCCAAACCAGGAAACGCCGCCTCCCTCTCCTTTTTCTTTTTTTTTCTCATTCCGGCACTGAGCGGGGCTCTACCCCTGGCAAGCTCACCGCAACATCAACCTCAACGGTCTTGCTGATGCGCGACCCGTCTCGGATTGATCGTTTCCAGGTCGACGTCCGAGACGTCCATGCCAATCGCCTCGGCGGCGACGACCCTCCTGCGAACTTGTCCCCCGGCCATCCCCGAAGCTAGCGGCGCCGCCAGAGACTTTGGCGATATGCTCGACTCGGCCAGGACTTGAAAATGGCTCGTTGGCCTTTCCGCGGCTCGACTCCCTCCTGCGGCTGGTCGGCCTGCGGGCTGTCCAGGGAGACAATGTAGTGCTGGTTCTGGTTCCTGTAGACGACCTTGGAGGACAGCATATCATACTATAATGTTTTGGGGATTAGTTGCTGTTCGGGGATGGGGAATGGAGAAGAGTGGTGAAGAGGCGAGGAGAAGAGGGGGGAAAAAAAAAAAAAAAGGGGGGGGGGGGAGTTGGGTGTGGTGGAGAAGAGAGTGACGCACTACATGATGATCGGAAAGAGGCACTCCAGCGTGTAGCAAAAGCGGTCGACTTGGCTGGCCAGGTTGGTCGCGCCTTGGGGTCGGTCTGGAACGAGTAGGTGACGGCGCGCATGATGCCAACGAGAGCGAGGAGCGCCAGGCGGACCTCGGTGCTGCGCATCAGGTATTGGAACACGCCCATTTTGCCGCCGCGCTTGAAACCGGATATCTTCGCCTGGGCAAAAGTGGTCAACAGATAGTAGGCGCTGACGCACTCGAGAACGGCCAGCAGCGGGAAGTAAGCCATATGTAGGTGGTTGACGGTGCTCTGGAGCGCTGTCGCCGCGAATAATGAAGCGAACCGGGTGACGGCGATGCTGATGCGAACCACGACGATGGCCACCATGATGACCCAGAACAGGGTCAAGAATATGTACCACTGCCTCGCGCAGAATGCGGCTTAAGATGACATAACTGTACAACGACAGTCCCGCTTCCTGGATCTATCGCACAGAGGTTAATCCTGTCCTTCACCAATGATAGAGCCGAAGAAGGCGGGCAAGTTCTGGCGGGTACTCACCAGCCATGATATATCCGCGAAGGCAGAAGCAACGGCGCGGTTTGTAGCCGGAGGGGTCGTCAGGTAGAAGGCGTAGAAACACAGGCCATTCGCGACGGCGCAGGCGGTGGAGGCGGCGAGAGGGACGGCGGCGATCGGGGAGAGGTTTGTGACGCTGACCTCGAGGAGCCGAAAAAAGACGTTGCCCGCTCCGATGGTGGCGAGGATTGACCAGGTCAGCTCGAAGAAGACAGGGTTGGTGCCATGACTGTCGACAGCGCTACAACGGGCGCAGTTGGGACGAGCTGGTGTCACGAGAAAGAGCAGAAGCCGAGACCTCTCATAGTGACCGGTCAACGGCGCGGCGGTGAGGGAGTGAGCGATCTGGAAGGGTGGTGTTGGCCCGCATCGAAAAACGCAACATGAAGAGGCCAGCGGATGGGGGCTGATTGATCTCGGCGGATGCCCGTGTCGCGGTCAGGGAGTGTTCAATGTTGACTCTCTGAGCAGGTGTTACCTCCGCTAACCTGCGTCTTGGCATGGGACCGTCCGCCAGTGGCTTCATGTTTTTTGTTTCCCACAACGGTCAGGAGGAGGCTGAACCCTGCATTGCCAAAAGGGCGAAACCCGAAGCCGGTCCAGACCTAAGTCGACAAGACCGACATAGCCATTGGGCGGCGTCCCAAGCTGTCGCAATCTCTGGGTGTACGGATGACTGGCCATGACTTTTTGGGGGGTAGTTCCTCCGAAAGCTCGACATTTTAGCTACGGTCCGAAACACAAGCGACTGGCGCACCTCATGCTGCCAACTCTTGGGGAACCCCAGATTTCCACATGAATCGAGGCCAAGCGGGGCCCCGGTGGATTACCAGCGTCATGTGCACAGACGCTCAGTTTCCCTGGGGCAACTTGTTCGGCCTTCGGCCCAGACGCTGGCAGTTGTATTCCCGTATGAGGTCTCTCCTGACCTGTACTCTTTTCTCCTCGGAACTGTAGTGTTAAATAGAGTCTGCCGCCAGGTTTATACGATTCAAGCCATCGTCGCACGAAAAAGCGAGGTCTTGGTCTCCGAAGTCACGCCGACCTGCTGCGATCGTCGCCGCGGTCCGTGCTGCTGGGTGTTGATCTGGTTCTCCCTTCTTTGACGAATGTGGTGTGGTGTTGCGAAATGTCCTTGGCGGGGATACGTTGTGCGCCAATCGCAGCTCACTGGCGAAGTCGAACTCGAGACCTCCTTCGGGGAAAAAAACCGTGACGCTAGCCTTAGCCCCACTTGGGGTCACATATTTGACTAGCCACTGACGCAATTCCTCATTCAGTCACTCTAGAAGCAAATCCTCGAAAAATGCACAAGATGAACTCGCAACCAACCACCAAAATCCGCATCGTCAGGTCCATCTTCTACAAGCCAGTCGGATGAGACTCAGTCCTTTAGCCTCGAGCGGCTTTGATTTGCAGTTCAGGACGCTTGGGGGCCTGTGCCCAGAATTTCTTCAACAGTTAGCTGACACGGTTGACAATCATTGTTTGGAGCCCGAGACGGCGAGTCGAACCCAGTCTGTCGATGACTGTGACGAGCCAGAAACCCACGAGTGAATGATGGAAGAACAGAGGACGGCTAAGTGGCGAGGCGTCATTGCCTAATCCGCTATTCAGGTTGCTTTTCCAGCAAGCCGAGACCAGGGGACGAGTTTGGTTCCCGAGCAGACACAGACGCACCAAGCGTCCCTACGCAGCAGAGATACCTCAAGGTGCGAGTGCTCAGAATCCCGGAGAGGACGCCGAGTGAAAAGCGTGTATCTTCCACCCCTCCTGTTCCTGTCGCTACTCAACGCTCCCTCACTGGGCGGTTGAAAAGGGTCTTCTCTCAGCCGACCCTCCTCCCCGGCATCAATTCCTGTCCCCTTCCCTTCCCCCATTACTGCACCCTCCTCTTTCCCGTCACGAAGATCCTCCACAGATCCTTCAACGTCCCCAGACCCCATTCCTCCCCTTCATCACATTCAGCAGCGCCAAATACCGCCACACAAACACCTCGACCCGCTCATAATCATGCCCATACACCTCCCACACGCCCTGCCTCCTCTCCCCTTCCACCTCCCCTCCACCTCCTCCACAATCCTCACCCCGCCAAACACATCCCCTCCCCCTCACCAAGCCTATCATCCCCAGCAGAATCAACCACCCTCATCCGCGGCCCCACCACAAGCCCCCTCCCCTTACTCCCATCGGCCATAAACCGTGTCGCAGCATCCACCACATCCTCCACCCTGCCCTTCCCCGCCGGCAAGCAGCACCATCCCAGCAGGCGGGAGCAGCGGCGTCTCGACAAAATACGGGTTGAGAACGTTCACGCGCACGCCGCGCGTCCATGCCGTGGCGCGGAGCGCGCGGAACAGGCCCATGACGGCGTGCTTTGAGACAGTGTACTCGGTCTGGCCCGGCAGCGGCAGCAGGCCCGCGATGGAGGAGACGAGGAGGATGTGCTTGTCCGACTCGGGGAGGGGCTGTTATCGTCGTTGTTGTTGGGAGGAACGAGAGCGCGAGGTGCGCCGTGTACATGACGCCCGTGACGTTGACGTCGAGCACCCTGAGCGGCAGGGGAGACGACGGGTCGAGGTCTGCCGGCGCCGGCGGGTGGTCAAACACCCTCGCTGTCGGGTCTGTCGGCGCGCCGCGCTCGATGATGCCCGCGCCGGCGACGACCGCGTCGAGAGCGCCGGAGGGAGCGGCGCGCGTGGCGGTCTGGAAGAGGGCGAGCTGTGACGCCCATGAGGTGACGTCGCAGTGCTGGTACACGAGGACCTGGGAGGGCGCGGGACGGTGAGGTGCGCAGCTCGGCGACCAGGGCCTCGCCCGCCGCGTCGTTCACATCGCCGATGATGAGGTGCGCGCCGTGCGAGGCCCAGTGCCGCGCGAAGGCCGCGCCGAAGCCGGAGGCGCCGCCCGTGATGAGGATCGTCTTGCCCGAGAGGGTGGAAGGGTCGTAGGGCTTGGTGACGTCGACGGGCCCCGAAAGGTCGGTTAGGTGCATGGCGCTCCAGGGGTCGGGTTGGGCTGTGGCCATGGTGGGCTTATCTGCGAGGGTGTTAGTTTTGGCGATCGACATGATGAGGCTGATAGAGGTTTTAAAAGGGGGGGCCGGGGGAGGAATGACTCTAGCCAGCTGGAGTGTTAGTTGGGATGAGCCACGTCAAGCAGCAGCATCTTCAGAGGGGGTTGACTCCTCCTGGAGCCGAGTCTCCCGAAACGTTGGTAAAGGGACGCGGATGAAGCAAGGGAACTCACCGCTGCTTCAGCGGAATACCAAAGTATTCAATTCTGAATGATGTCAACTACACTACTAGTATGAACAAGAAGATGGCAACATCCAAGAAACGATGGTTCAACACAGTAGCAACGCCGGCAGAAAAATGAGAGGAAGACGAAAGGAGCCCATCATCCTGGTGTCAGCCGCGATACTTAAAAAGCCATAATCCCTGTCAGCCCGAGCGAGGGCCGCTGCCGCAGCTGGAAGCAAATCCCAGCTTCCGGAGCAGGGGTGTTCTTTTTTATCCCGGCAGGCTCTCATGCCATGTAACCTGGCAATGGCAGCCAAGACCTGAAATAAGGGAGAGTTGGGCCTGAGCACCATTCCAATGAAAATGGTGCATATTTGAGCTGAACACAAGGCCAGCTCATAAGGGGAGTTCGTATGGGCCGGAAGTTGAGAGACTTGTGGCGTCAAGTAGTGCAACAAACTGAACCTGAACATGCCGGGTTGGCATCCCCTGCCTGCTGTTGACGACATCTGTCTTTGTGTGACCGACTTTGGAAGAAATATGCATAGTCGCTCCTTCAAGACTTTGTCACTTGCTCTGATGAAGTGACAGAAATGGTGGGGGTTGGTGGCAGCGTTGTCTTTCACCCCTTCGGCAGTCTTCGCAGGTGGAGACGGTGGCTGCAAGGGGCTTGACAGAAAAGCTCGGCTCTCCCGCGGGTCGGTGTCGAAACGGTCTCGATGAGGTAAAAATCTTCACCAGAAACAACTCAGAGCGTGGAGCTCGTCTGTGTGTTTGGGTGCCGCGCAAGGATCTTGAATGGTCCCTGGAGACTGAGTGTTGCGCTTATCTTGGATCAACCCCAACGCCAGAACTCCGTGGTGTAAGGAAAGTAATTTTCTCCAGGTCGCCTTCTCTCACCAGACACGGCCAGCCCTACGGCATGCCGCTGGTGGACCTCCCGCTCTGGCCCCTGGCCCCTGCCCCTGAAAGGACACCCACGACTCCGCGGGCCTCCGATTGCGGGGCGCGGCGGGGCAGCGGGAGAGATGGCGAACAAAAAGTTCAAACACCGAGTCGAGATTGGGGCAGACTGACTCACCTGTGCCGCGATATATTTCCCATCGTTCCCTTCTTCTGCCGGACGCCAGGTCGCAAGTCCTGCGGAACCAGCACATTCGAGAATAGAACTCTGCCCGCCATGTCTCAATTGCCCACAAAGAACTGCGGTATGCGCCCGAGACAGTCCCATCTACCCCGCCATTTTGGCGTCTCGTGATTCCGGAGCCAGTGTGTACTGACCATGCGATGTGATGGCAGGCGTCCTGGGCTGCACCGGCTCGGTCGGCCAGCGCTTCATCCTGCTGCTCCAGCAGCACCCGTCGCTGAAGCTCGTGGCCGTCGGCGCGTCGTCGCGGTCCGCCGGCAAGAAGTACCGCGACGCGGTGCGGTGGAAGCAGAGCAGCCCCATCGCGCCCGAGGTCGGCGACCTGGTGGTGCGCGAGTGCAAGGCGTCCGAGTTCGCCGACTGCGACATCGTCTTCAGCGGGCTGGACAGCGACGTCGCCGGCGAGATCGAGAAAGAGTTCCAGCAGGCAAACCTGGCCGTCTTCTCCAATGCCAAAAACTACCGCCGCGACCCCCTCGTGCCCCTCGTCGTCCCGACCGTCAACCTCGACCACCTCGACCTGATCCCGCACCAGCGCAAGACCCACGGCCTGCAGAAGGGCTTCCTCGTGTGCAACAGCAACTGCGCTGTCATCGGCCTGGTCATCCCGTTCGCGGCGCTGCAGGCGCGCTTCGGCAAGATCGACACAGTCTCGGTCGTCACGATGCAGGCCGTCTCGGGCGCGGGGTACCCGGGCGTCAGCAGCATGGACATCATCGACAATGTGGTACCCTTCATCTCGGGCGAGGAGGACAAACTCGAGACGGAGGCCCAAAAGATACTGGGCAGCATCAACGCCGACGGGACCGCCTTCGAGGAGCAGAAGACGCTGCGGGTCTCGGCCGCGTGCAACCGTGTGCCAGTCATGGACGGTCACACAGCGTGCGTGTCGCTGCGCTTCGCCCAGCGGCCCCCGCCCTCCGCCGAGCAGGTCAAGGAGGCCATGCGCAGCTACGTCTCCGAGGCCCAGAAGTTGGGCTGCCCCTCGGCGCCCCAGCCGCCATCAAGGTGTTTGACGAGCCCGACAGGCCGCAGCCCCGGCTGGACCGGGACCTGTCCAAGGGCTATACCGTCAGCGTGGGCCGCATCCGGGAGGACGAGAGTGGTATCTTCGATATCAAGTTTGTCGCGCTGAGCCACAACAGTAAGTCCTTGGTCTGTTAACTGGTTGGCCCTGTTGCTAACGTCGTTTAGCCGTCATCGGTGCCGCCGGCTCGTCCATCCTGAATGCCGAAGCCGCCATCATGAAGGGCTTCATTTGAGTGGAGGTTGAGGCAAGACAGCGTATGCATGCATTTGAGACCGGAGTTTGGTGGCTATGTCGGCAGTCGTATACCATGTGCGATCCAGGGGTAGCCATGTAGTGAGACCCCGGGACATATTTTGATTCCCAATAGAAGCTAGCAGCAGTTCTGTCGATCGTGGGTCTGTTGTGTCAGCCTGGAAACGTGCTCTTTGGCCGATGCGCGTACCCTGATGTCCTTGATGACGTGGTACGCTTCGTGACACCGATACCACGTCGTCGGTATGACCCCAGATCCGGGGTCGGAGGTAGCCGAGGACGAGACGATCTTCTGTAGAACTGCTTACGGCCTGGTCTCGTCTGGGGATCCCGCTCCGTCGTCAACGCTGTGTCCCGAAGACTGAGTCGTGGCCATGCAGTTGTTGCGCAGATAGTAGGCTTGAACCCAGATGGTAAACATGAAAGACCCTGCTGGTGGCCCATCGCCTATCCCCTCCATCTCCTTCCCCGTGATGGAGTGTCTCTGTCTCGGCAGTGGGCCGACGGCCGGCGGCATGGCTGGGTGGACGTCATATCCCGCTATCAGTGTAGCCGAAGACTGCCTGGCCCCGTTCCTGGAGACGGGCCGCCTTGTTGGTTCACGGACCCGGTAGGCGAGGCAAGCGGAAACGCGATCGGCTTTCGTGCTCTCCTTATGTACGCTTAATTGGCGGTTTGGAACGCCTGATGCACATCCGGCTCTTACAAACCATGGCGTATACATCTGAGACGCTCTTCTGGTCGGTAAGGATCCCGAAGACAAGGAGGAAGCCTGGGAAGGCGGTTTGAAAGTGAGATAGTCCGACCGGAGAAACGTGGCAATCATCGTCTGCAGTGGTAAAGGCCGCGATGTTCCCTCCTTGTGTGAAAGACCTCTGCGCAATCCAAGCGCCGGGTGCCAAGGACGCATGGTGTTGTGTCTGAATGATCGCCCTCAAGGACAAGCGAAGGGAGACTCGTCGTTATTTTTGGCACCGAGGACAGATATGGAGTACGGACCTTCTTCCATTCCGTCGTCCTCACCCAGTTCGTAGGCACGCGATTCCGTCTTGTTGTTCGGTTCCTGTCGCCTGCGCAGCACGACGCAGGGTTGAAACAGGTCTCGTTCATGCGATGTTTCTGACCGCTCCTTTTGGTAGAAAATGAAGATATCAGTTTGAGTTGAGGAATTTGCCATAGCATAGATATTTCCATGCTACGCGGAGATGTAGTAAGGGTCCTTTCCCTTTGTGACAAGAACCGAAGGAACAACTAAGATTGGTCGTTGGGTTGAGGATGCCTGTCAGCGACCTTGGTGCTCCACCATGATCTGTTCGGCCACCCCACGCATGGAGCTTGGGCCTCCAATTGCGGGAAGTTTCAGTGGACCCCTCCGTAATTTAGCGCACGGGGCCCAGCAAACAACCTCCCGGATAAGTCGTGGATTGGTTCGCGACGCCTGTGCTGTCGTGTGTAATGCCCGACTTCCAGCCTGCCCTTGGAATGGTTGAACCTGCGTTCTGACCCCGCGCCTTGGAGCTCAACCACGAACCAGACCTCCACAGAAATCGCAGTCGACCACACGCTCGATTGCCACAACTCCAACCGCCATGGCGTCGGGAGAATCAGCAGCAGCGGCGCCTGATACTGGATCCGCAAGGCAGTCATCAGCATCAGGGCCGAGCAACGAGACAAAGGCGCTGGTGCAAGACGTTCTGACATCAGAGGTACGGCGCCGACGCCGTCAACGTCTCTCGCAATGCGCTGACGTTGGCCATTATAGATCGGCATCTCGGTGATGCTCAACCGCCTCAAGCAGAGCATCGCCTCCGCAAAGGTAAGAGCACACCACCCCCACGCTGCCCAGCCCATGTCCTGCTAACACCCGCGCCACAGGAGTTTGCCCAATTCCTTAAGCGACGCTCGATTCTCGAAGACGACCACGCAAACTCCCTCAAGAAGCTATGCAGACTGTCGCAGGACAACATCCAGCGCGGCGAGCAGCGAGGCGGCACCTTCGCAAGGCATACGAGAGATGATGGCCGTGCACGAGCGCATGGCCGACAACGGCATCCAGTTCGCCATGTCCCTGCACCAGATGTCCGACGACCTCACCGAGCTGGCCCTCGTCGCCGACAAGTCCAGGAAAGGGTGGAAGCAGAGCGGGCTGGCCGCCGAGCAGCGCGTGGCCGACCTCGAGGCCGCCATGCGCAAGTCCAAGGCCAAGTACGACGCCCTGGCCGAGGAGTACGACCGTGCCCGCACCGGCGACACGAGCCGCCAGGGCGGCAAGATGTTTGGCTTCAAGGGGCACAAGTCGGGCGCCCAGCACGAGGAGGACTTGCTGCGTAAGGCCCAGGCGGCGGACCAGGACTACCAGGCGAAGGTTCAGGTTGCTGCGTCGGAGCGCAGCGAACTCGAGACCAAGACCAGGCCTGAGGCGGTACAGGCGCTGCAGGACATTGTGAAGGAGTGCGACTCGGCTTTGGCGTTGCAGATGCAGAAGTTTGGTATGCTTCCCGAGGCATGGTGGATGTAGTGATACTGACGAGCCGCAGCCTCGTTCAACGAGAAACTGGTGCTCAGCAACGGCCTCAGTATCAGCCCCCTGAAGCCTGGGTCTGAATCACGGAGTCTCCGCGAGAGCATCCTCGCCATCGACAACGACAAGGACTTGAACGATTATCTAGCAGCACCACCCAAAGCTGCAGCCGAGGACAGGGCTGCCCAAATACGAGCGCAACCCTGTAGGTTCCCTCCTCATGGATGCTCAAGCATCGCTGACATCGGTAGCTGCTCGAAACACAACACCGGGTGCCAACCTCCCACAACAACCCCCCACAGCAACCACCAAGTGCTGCCCAGCAC
>JARNGD010000249.1:0-18267 GCA_031001845.1 Achaetomiella virescens
CCGCGGTCCGGTTCGCGACAGAGCCGCGTCGACAGCGCTAACAGCACTCCGAACGGAACGCCGAACCCAGACCGCCATGTGCATGACCAGTGGGAGACTCGATCGGGCTTCGGAGTGCCAGATGACGTCTCCAGGAGGCCGGTGTTGACCTTCAGGCCTCCTTCTGAGGTCGGCAGTGTGGCCCAGTCGGATAAGGACTCCAAGTTCTTCTATGCATCTGACGCCCAAAAGCAACCACCACAGCCTACAGCCTTGAGGTCACCTCTGATGCAGCAGCAGAAGCCAGCGACCTTCTTCTATGCGAGTGGGGAAACGGTGTCCGACCGGCAGGCTCCGGTGCCCGAGGCCATTCTCGCCGCCTCCATTGACTTCCCCTTCGGCACAGGACAGCTTGATGAGCAAGTTCATCTACGCCAACGGGGTTCCTGAACTACAACCGGCACCCAAGATTGGGTCATCTTCGGGCTCGGTTGTCTCAACTGCATCTCGGTTGCCACCGAGCAAGCAGAGCAATGGGGCGAGGGCTGCTTCGCCTGTTAAGCCTGCACCACCTGCAGGACGAAGAATATTAATGCGCCCAGTGCTATCTCCCCGCGGTCCCCTGTTTTCTACAGCAGTTCCTCAAACCAGCAATCAGGCATCCAGGCGAAAACGAGCGGCGAGCTCCCTTTGGCAAGCACGGTCCCACACTCGGACCAAGAGCGCTGCGTCATCGAGCAGTCTGCAGCTGCCCCGAAACTCAAGCCCGCCCACAGCTCCGTTCCCTCATCCGGGACCACATCCCCCTCAAACCCGGCTCAGCCCGGGTCGACTCTGTCTCCCTATCCAGCCGCTGCCGCTGGGTTTGCCTCCCTCCTTCAGGCTGCCGAGGACTTTGCCGAGACAGAGGAGGCCAAATCAGAGTCGCCCAACAGCCCCACCACTAAGTTGCCCCAGGAGGGCCAGCCCATCTCACTCGTTGCCAACGCTAGACGAGAGCGTAAGGTGCAAGACCTCGAGATCACCAATGCCAGCCTCGAAGCGATCAACCGCACACTGGAGCGGCAGCTCCGTAAGCAAACCGCCGAGCTCCGGCCTACCAGCGTCTCTCCCGCTCTGGCCGGCTGAGCATGGGTTCCCTCGCCTCGATGGGCAGCCGCGTCACATCCGACTCGACCGTTGAAGGCGGTGGTCTCGCCCGCGCCGGCATGAGCCTGGATGATCTCAGCGAAGAAGAAAGCGAGATCGCCCCGAGGATGCTGAGCTCGAGGACCTCGAAGAAGACTCCGACCCGGACTCGGTCGACGACAACCTCAGCGTCGTCTCGGGAGAGCTCAGCCCTGGCGCCAACGCCCTTCGCTACCAGAAGCAGCGCCGCGACGAGCACCGCCTCCAGCTCGACCTCTCCAAGCACGGCAGCTGCTCGTCGACTCCCAGAAGATCAATCAGAGCCTCAAGCGCGCTGCCTCGGCTGGACGGAGGAGCTCATTAAGGAGGGCAAGCGTGCCCTGGCGTACCAGGTACGGCCCAGCGATGTTGCGCTGGGCGGGAGGGTGCTGGCGCCGGAGGAGTTGGAGAGGAGACAAAGGGGTGATGACGCCGCCGAGGTGAGCACCTTGGGTGAGGAGACTATTATGCGATCGATGCGCTGGGCAGGGGGTCGCTAGGTGAGGATGATGCGGTGTCGACTTCTACCTGGAGCGAGAAGCCGCAGGATAGGGATAGGATAGTGGGATTGAGTTGGCCGCGGATGGTGTGTGGACGAGGGGTTGAAGGCGTGAGTTGATGATGGGGGGTAACATCAACAGACACTGGCGGTTAGAGGAGGGCACATGTTCAGTTCACCACTCAGGGATATTTCTTTTTTCTTGGGTCCGGCGCTGGCATTGGGATTGGGCGGAGATAAGTTGGCTTTCTCTGTTGTTTTCCTTTTGCATTGCGCGGAACAATAAAGGGGCACGCGCGAACTTACTTGCATTTTTGGGGTCTTGTTGTTTTCCTTTTCTTTTCTGTTCAGCTTACTACTGTCAGGCAGTCGGGCCAACTACAGCCGCGCTCTCTCACACATCACCAAGCCAGCATTTTCTTTTGTCGGACCATGTACCACTAGATACCCAGGCATAAAAAGAAGGAGGGAGGGGGCAAATGGGGGGCGAAAGCTCAAAGGTCCCCAAATGGAGAAGGAGGAATGTTGTGTTTGGCTTTTGGATTGTATGGCATCCGAGATACTTGTTGGGCTTTTTTCTCTTAATACCACTACTTGATACCCGCACAACTTGAACCTCCAAGAGGCGTATCTATTACAGATGAGGCATGACGGTGAGAAAAGAAATCTAGCTCGCATTAGGAGTGGTATATGTAAAGCAGACAGCAGACCCAAAAGGTCCATCTGGTGTATCTAATCCAGCATCAGCATGCCACTCTTGCCATCCAAGCCGCAAGCCCAACCCAGCACAGCCAACCGCCCAATTATCTTCTCACTCCAGTCATCAAGCAAACGTCGCAAACTCCCAGCCAATATCCTATGACGACCCCTTGGGCACGTTGGGCGCGTCGTTGCGGCGGCGGCGGCAGCGTCGGCCCAGGCCTTGTCACCGTACTTTTCCGCTTTGTCCTTCTCCTTTTCCTTCTTGTCTTTGCCCTTCTTCTTGGACTCCTTTTCCTTTTTCATCGCCGCCTCGGCCACGAGCTGCTCGAAGGCCATGTAGTCGCCCTCTTCTTCGGGGCTGCGCCTGGCCTGGTAGTAGATGTCAGTTTCTGCTTGGGGGAAGGGAAGGGGTGGGGGGGGGGGGGGGGGGGGAGGGGAAGGGTATGACTTACATTTGCGCAAATCTGCCCAATAAGCACCAGCGCCTCGGCCCTCTCAAGCCTCTTCGCCAGCGGCACCTTCTTATCATTCAGCACCGCATCGCACACATCCCGCAGCACGCTCTGGATTTCAAACTTGCTCCCGCGCCACGCGGCCGTTAGGATCTTGCCCGTCACGCGGCGCTCGTACTCGCTCTTCTTCTCGTCGGTCCAGTCCTCACCGCCCTGCTGCTCCAGGCGGGCCATCTCCTCCATCGTCTGCTGCGCGTCGATGGCGCTGCTGATCGTGTTCCACGTGTCCTTGACCAGCGCACCCTTGTCCTTCATGCGGCTAAAAAACCGCCCATGCCGAAGAACTTTTGGCTGCGGATCAGCGCCGTGGCTTTGCTGACGTACGTCTGGCCGATGGCGTGCAGAATGTCGATGCCGAACGACTCCATCTTGAGCTCCTCGACTTCCAGCCGGATCTTTTCTTGGAAGGCGGCCGTGACGTCCTTGCCCTTGTCGGTTTCCGTCCACACGGACAGCCGATCGAGCAACTTGCGCACCAGCATGTCGACGCGCCCTGACGGATGCGCGCGCGCTCTCGTTCGTAGGCAGCCAGCTGCTCTTTTTGTTCCTTGGATAGCCCCGACTTACCCTTCTTGTCCTTTTTCTTCTCAGAGGATAGGGGTCTTCGTGCGGTTGAGCGTGCGCGTGAGCGGCTTCGTCGGATGGCCGGTCCATGAGGGCCGGCCGGAGGGGGACCTGGGTTCGCGCGCCTGGACGTGGTGTCGATGTGCCGGAGCCGGGCGCGGGCGATGGGATTCCGGGTACGGCGCTGTCCCGGTGGCCTTCTCATCCTCGACCACCACGGCCGGCGCAGGCGTTGCCTTCTTTTCGCTCGACGGGCCAGCGCCCTCAGCTGTCTTCATGCTCTCCTTCATCACTTCTGCTGTGCCAGGGAACCCGCCGTCCTTAGGAGCGCCTCCGCCTCTGCAGCCGCAGCCACAGCCGCAGCCGCCTCTTCCTCTCCGTGCCAGCCATCGTAATGTCCATGGTGGCAGTCAGATCCTTCATAAGGCTAATCTCGCCAATCCAGTCCATGAAGGCCTCGCCGCCGAAGATGCTCGTGAAGAACTCGGCCGGGTCGACGAAGCCCTCGGACGGGCGGGCCGACTCCTTGCCATACTTGTCGTAGGCCTTGCGCAGGTCCTCGTCGGACAGCACTTGGTAGGCCTCGCCGATCTCCTGGAACTTGGCGTGGGCGGTAGGGTCGTTGGGGTTCTTGTCTGGCAAAGCGGCCGGTCAGTACCGGTAGGGAAGCGGGCGGCTGGAACGGCGACTTACCGGGATGGTGGATGATGGCGAGCTTGCGGTAGGCCTTCTTGATCTCGAGCTCGGTGGCGGTCGGCTTGACGCCGAGGGTGTCGTAGTATGACGTGTCCACCACCATGGTCACGACTGGTAGAATCTAGGAAATGCGAGGCGCGTAGAGAGTAAGTTCAGTTCGGCCAGGCCGGGTTGTCTTTGTGATGATCGCCAACCGGGTCGAGGCCTCCAAATGCGCTCACGATTGGGGGAAGAGTTGGGATCGCGGGGCAATGGCCTGGAAGAGTCGTCGTGGGTGGAAAATTGAGCGGACGAAGAATAACAGCCACAACCAGCGACGAAGTTTCAGCGCAAGGTTGCCAGCATTAATCACTCTTGCCTGAGGCTCGTCTGTTCGGGAATATTATTGCGCTGAGGCAGTGAGTGGACTCGAAAGCCAGGATCGAACCCAAAAAGCCCAAATTACGTATCCCGCACGGAAATCTCGGGGGCGGTGCGCGGGCTGTCAGCAGGGTATTTTGGGCCTTGGCAACTGTTCGCAGCATCATCCAAACTCGGCCCACATCCAACAACGGAGAGGTCTCTAAGCACGTCGTAAATGTGCTGACTGTGAACTGTCGGCCGCGGGGAGGCTACCTGTGGATATCATCTGAAGAGAGACACCCACTTTGTGATGGCATAAGACATGTTGCGAGAGAACATCTTTCGATTGCAAACTCACCAGAGGACCGACCGATTGATTGTTCAGCAGTATCACATGCCCATTCTCGAGCCATTGCGATTGTCATCGGATCCCCGCCGCCTTCATCCTCTCGAAGCACCTCCGGTACGCCTCGTGCACCTCGGGGACCTCATACCCATACTCGGCCAGTTTCGTCGCCAACTTCGTCGTGTCCAGCTTACAGTTGCTCCTCCCGGCCTTGATCACCTTGGCCTGCTCCTCGACACTGAAATTTCTCCACTCAAACGACGGGCGCACGATGTCCCGGAACAGGGTCAGCACCTCGTTGTGGCTGATGGCGCCCGGGTTGGTGAAGTTGTAGACGCCCGTCTCGTCGTGCTCGGCCAGCTGCACTGCCGCCGGCAGCAGGTCCGCCAGGACCGTGTTGCTGTTGGGGATGTCGACCACGTGCGCGTACTGACTGATCTTGGTCACGAAGCTGCGCGGGTGCAGGTCGTCCGACACCGGCATGCGCAGGCGCAGGATGAGGCAGTTGGTGTAGTGTTTGATGATCTGGGCGGCTCGGTCAGTAAAGTATAGATGCTGGAAAGGGAAGGCTTGAGAGGTTACCTTCGACATGCGCCTTGGTCATCGAGTAGAAGCTGCCCGCAAAGTTGGCCGCGTCCGTCTCGACGAAGCCCGGCCCGTCCCAGGGGTGCGTTTCGTCGTACTGGTAGATGCAACCAGTCGCAAAGACGGTGCAGTGAATCCCTCGAAGAAAGCAGCAGTCCGCCAAGTTCAGCGTGCCGATGACGTTAGACCTGATGGTCGCCTCCTTGTTGTCCTCGCACCAGTCGACGTTGGGCCTCCCGGTGCAGCCCGCCGCATTCAAAACGTGTGTTGGTTGGACCCGGTCGAGCTCTTCCAAGACTGCCTCACGGTCCTCCATGCGAACTGTGGTTGAGTAAACCTCTTTGTCTTGGCTCTCGAGCAAGTTCTTCAGATGTCCGGCAACCCAGCCATCGCCGCCCCATATCAGGAAGCGGTGCTTGCGTGTCCCGTTCATCTTGATTGTTGCTACTGTAGGTTTGATGCTCGCTGGATGGCCTATCTCGAGTCACTGGACGACACTGCTCAGCGCAAGTCTTGCTCCCTGCGCTCTTGTCAGGTTGGCCCGCCCTAACGCTGGAATTCTGAGTCGAGTGCTTCAGGTTTCTCAAAAACGCCTTGTCGAAGAATATCATAAAGACAACTTGAACATTATATGAAGCGCCGAGATGGCATGCTGGAGGGATGTCCAGGCCACGCTCGCAGGATTCTGTAAACGGCATACATCTCCTACAGGCTACGGTGGTAACAAGGAGGGAGCCAAGCAGATGGTCCCATGATGCACCAATGGCCACCGAGAAGCTCTCATGAAATGATGGCCAAACGCATGCGTCAAGTTGCCTCCTTTGGCCGCGCAACGGCGTTGCTCGGGCCCAGTTCCCAATCGGGATGCTGCGGGACGTGGTGGTTGGCGCGTCACTGTCGAGGTGGAGCTGGGATCTCTCTTCCTGTCGAGTCTTGATGCAGTACTCATACTGTTGGAGCAGCCATGTGTTGAACGGGCGAGATGTTGAATCTCCTGTCCTCTGTAGGTTTATCTCACAGAGCCCCGCCTCTTGAGGGTTCAAAGGATGCGACAATGTCGAGAACAGTTCGGGTCAGGATCTGTCAAGTTCATGACTATGAAGGAAAAGCGAGCAGGGCCAGACGCCTGCAGGCATGAAAGAGACATGGATCTGGAGGAAGCTCTGACCACGCTGAATTGGCCAATGGCAGCGGGGTGTTCGAGAGTAGCCCACGAAAAGTGGAGTCGGCTTCCTGCCATTTGGGGTTGGCGCCAGGGGCCCAGATTATTTTTCCGCCCAGGCTCAATTTCCCTGTGGGTCCTCGACATCCTCTTCCCCATCTGGACCTCCTGGAGCACCTCTGTTCTTCTCCGCAACCTCTCGCTCTGGGACCCGCGCGTTGCGTGTTTCTTTCCTCGCATTCGAAGGTCAACAGCTGGCGGGCAATCCGAACCGCGGCGACTGTCCGACACCACGGCACCTTGATATTCGGGCTGTTCGCAGTCGCGTTGATCCCAGTCCCGAAGCATCGCCGCGTGTCTCACCGACCACAGCCACCCCTTCTCGGAACGCCAAAACGCTTGTGCTGAGGATCTTCGACCGCCGAGAAATCCAAAATGGGGCTTGCTCAGAAGGCCGTCTACTTCCTCTTCCATCCAAACCAGCTTCGGTCCATCATACAATGGTGCGCCATGTTCCCCTTGACCCTCTCCGCCCCATCTTGCTGATCCGCTTGCAGGAAGATGTGGCATGAGCCCGTCCACAGGCGCGACACTTCCAACGAGACGCCCACCGAGAAGTCATGCTTCCACTACCTCAACCTGACCTCACGGTCATTCGCCGCCGTCATCCAAGAACTCAACCCCGAGCTGCTGATGCCCATCTGCCTCTTCTACCTGGTATTACGCGGTCTCGACACCATCGAGGATGACATGACAATCGACGTGAAGGAGAAGGAGCCGCTGCTGCGGAATTTCCACGAGCTGATGGAGCAGGATGGGTGGACATTCGACAAGAACGGGCCGAACGAGAAGGATCGGGATCTGTTGGTGCACTTCGACGACGTCATCACGGAACTGAAGAAGGTCAAGAAGCCCTACTATGCGATCATCAAGGACATCACCCAGAAGATGGGCAACGGTATGGCCGACTACGCCCTGAACGCTGAGCACAACACCAACGGTGTCAACACCATCGCGGACTACGAGCTCTACTGCCACTACGTCGCCGGTCTGGTGGGCGAGGGTCTGACACGGCTGTTCGTCGAGAGCGAGCTTGCCAACCCGCAGCTGCTGGTGCGCATGGACCTGACCGAGAGCATGGGCCAGTTCCTACAGAAGACCAACATCATCCGCGACGTGCACGAAGACTGGCTCGACAAGCGGCGCTTCTGGCCGAAGGAGATCTGGAGCAAGTACGTCGACAACTGGGACGACCTGTTTGCAATTGAGAACCGCGAGAAGGCCCTGCAGTGCAGCTCCGAGATGGTACTCAATGCGCTCAAGCACGCCGAGGAGTGCCTCTTCTACATGGCCGGCATCCGCGACCAGAGCGTCTTCAACTTCGTGGCCATCCCCCAGAGCATGGCCATCGCGACGCTGGAGCTGGTCTTCCGCAACCCAGCCATCTTCGAGCGGAACGTCAAGATCACCAAGGGCGACGCCTGCCAACTCATGACCGAGTCGACCCAGAACCTGCGTCTCGTGTGTGACGTGTTCCGCAGGTACGCCAGGAGGATACACAAGAAGAACGACCCGCGGGATCCCAACTTCCTGGCCATCAGCGCGGTGTGCGGGAAGGTATGTGTCACCTGGTCCTTGACATGAGCGAAATAGCGGCCTAACCTGCAACAGATCGAGCAATTCATCGAGCACATCTTCCCCACCCAAGATCCTAAGAAGATTGCGGCTGAGAAGCAATCCGAGGCCCTGGGGATGGATTCGCTGGAGGCTTTCTACCTCGCCCTCGCCGCCGGTGCAACTTTGATTCTAATGGGTGCTTTCATGGTGAGTCCATGCCCGAATCGCGGGATATCACTTTCTCCGCCCCGCAGTGGAGTCCACCATCTGCCCATTTTTTTCTCCCCGTCCTGCGTCGAGGTACTAACTTAGCATTTACAGTTTGGACTTGCCTGGTTTTTCGGCGCGCGCATCGATGGGTGGCTGAACAGCCTCGACCAAGCACTCGGCGGCAGCGTAAGGCCGACGGCGTCTGTCATAATGGACGCTGGCCACCAGGAGCTGTGAGTGTTTCTGACGACAAGCAAAGAAGACGGTTTTGGGTTTACGCGCGCTTTTCCTATTCACCTTGTTTAACAACCACCACCACGCTACCTTCGGAGTACCTACTTAATGATACAACGGACATGAACGACCGATCATATGCAAGCGAGATGAAGACGAAGCCACGGTCTGCTTGACTGACGGGGCGGGCGGGGCAGCTATCTAATACCGGTACTGACATAATAGACGAGAGACATGCCCTCATCCCTCACCGTTCCCGAGTGGCACTAATCTACGTCTACTTCAGCAGACTTGGTCTCAAGAATAGCACGGATGTCAAATTGCAATCCAGTCGCCCTCTCAAAGGGGGCTTGATGGCTGTGGTTGTGCCGAAGATGTGCTGATATGAAACCCTCGTGGCAAGTAGCCTGGTATCCGGGCACGCTTTCGGCTGGGCCGTCTCTGTTGGTGAGAGAGCTTGTCGCAGGTGGATTGCAAACATTACTTTTTCTTGTGATGTTTATTCTTTCTCCTGCTGATGGTGATGTGGCTGGCCATGCTCCTGAGGATGGACATGGATGGTAGGTGATGCCGCTGCTGTGTGGAGGTGGTGCGTGTCACATTCGCTACTGGAACTCCCCAAATGCCGTGACATCTGACAACGTCTGCCGTTCGGATGACGACGCCCAGTGTCGAGGGTTGGATGAACACGCCAGCGACCCCTCACGTACCGTATCATCGCCCTTTCTCCCGCGGCCAGACCCATGGCATGTGTCTGTTGTTGTGCTTGTTTCTGCTTGGCACCCGCCCTTGTTTCGGCTTGGCATCTGAAGGCGAAATCTGAGACGAGGATCCGCAAGGGGGGCGAGAAAGTTGAGTGCTCAAACTTGAAGGCTTGTTGCGCGTTTCTCGATTTTCCGGCGCTGTGATGGGGGATGCCTCTCCCCTTGCCTTTCTCTGCGGTGGTTTCCGCCGTCTGGTCTTTTGCCGTGTGAATCTGCTGGAGAGGAATTGATTGAACCGACAAGCGCCCGGCGCATGTCTGGTCCGTCTTGGATGTCTTGGATATTATTGGGATGTCTCACTCGAGAGAGTCTGTGGTAGCACCCGACCCACGTGTACATGACGTTGCCGGTCTGAAACCGGACTTGGGCTGAAACACTAGTGCTTCCGGCTTCAGCCAGACTTCGTTGGTGACTGATTGCGGCAGGTTAAGAAGTTCCCTGACAGGGTCGGGCTTGGATGAGAAAATATGGTCTGTTGTCCTACGAGATGCAAACTCCGGTGTTTGTGAGTGTGGCAACGCCATTCAAGTTGTCCCAGTTGAGAGGTACTTGGAGTGCTCGTGTATATTTCTTGTTCGCTTGCTTTGGCAACAAAAGTAACTGACCAAAATTGACCGCTCCCTGATGGCTTTAAGCAACCAATGTACCCTAAAAAAGCCTCTTCGAAACCTCGGGCTTGTATGTACAATTCGAAATATGCGCCCTGGTCCCTCCATGCACATTTAAAGTTTCTGTGTTGCATATGTACAGAACCTGCTGCCAGAAATGAAAGTCGATGACCCGAATTGGTTGTTGTCACTGTCACTCAAAGAAAGCCATTGTTGGCGATCAGACTCGTCGTACCCCTGACGTTCTGCTTCACGGTTGCACCCGACGCTTGCGCGAGTTGCTTGATCTGTTGCCCACCTCTTGCACGCCAGTGATGTTGTTGAGAGCCATCACGTAGGCGAGACCAGCGACTGTGGGGAGGCCATACTGGTGCCGCTCAACGTCGCGACGGCGGTGTCAGACGGCCGGCGGTTGTTGTCGCGGATACCAACGCTGGCGATATCGACGCCAGGGGCGTAGATGTCGACAAGCTGTCCGAAGTTGGAAAACACAGCACGGGTCGTTGCGGGGGTCAATAGCGCCGCCGTGAGGGCAGCTGGGGCGGAACCTGGGAGGTGTTGGCGGTGTCTTGATTTTCGTTGCCCGCAGCGACGACAGGGACGACGCCGGCTGCTTCGATGTTGTTGATGGCTGAGTTGACGGCGCGTGAGAATGAACCGCCGAGGGACATGTTCATGACGGCCTTGCCGGAACGGCCCGAGGCAGCCGCATCTTGGGCGACTATTGTGGGTATTAGCATGGCGTCTGTTATTTGGAAGCGGTGACGCTAGAAACGGCTTACCGAACTGCATTCCATCAATGACGCCGGAGTTGGTGCCGGACCCGTCAGCACCAAGGACCTTGACGGCGATGAGGTTGACTTTCTTGGCGACGCCAAAGGTCTTGCCGCCGATAGTGCCCGCGACGTGACTGCCATGACCATTCTGGTCCGTGTTCTGAGGAGAAGTGTGAGGAACCACTACCCCTGACTCCATCTACGATAGCTGACAAACTTACCACATTGTCGATGAAGTTGGCGCCAAACGTCGCCCTGCCCTCAAATTCCTCATGTGTGACCCGAATACCAGTGTCAACCACATAGACTGTGATGCCCTGTCCGGCGCTGCTGTCAAAAACGTAGCCCTTGCTGCCAGCCTGGGCATGGCTGAGGCGAGCCAGGCCAGGAACCGCCTGGGCTTGGACCTGCCTGGCATTGACCTTGACGTAGGCATCCTGTTCAATGTAGCTGACTTCCTTGGCGGCGTAAATCTCGTTGATCATGAGGTCGTCGGCCTCAAGAGCCATGGCGCGCCAGGCATTCACCCGGAAGGTTTTGACAGTAGTCGAAAGAAGATTCCCGGTCATGGGACTGCGCTTGCCGATATTGCGCTTGGCTATCGTCTTGATAACGCTGCTCTGGTGGAGGTCGATGTCCTCATCGTTGAACGTGTTGTTGTAGACGACGATGTACTTGTGCGGGATGGTGTTCTGGGCGTTAGGATTGGCGATGGGGACGCCAATGTAGAAGCCATCCGTCTTATTCGTGTTGGGCTGTGGAAGACCGGACACGCCCAGTACAGAGAGGGCAAGGGTGAAGCAAAGGAGCAGTCGGCCGGCCATGGCTGCTTTTGAATGTTGTATTCCTTTCAAGGAGAGACGGAGAAGGAGAGTAGTGAACGAAACCGGCGTCGGGTTGGGCCTCGAGAGCTGGCAAGGCGAAGGAGGAGAGAAGAGAAGGACTATGTGGAGGATATTCTGGTCCCTAAGGAGGGAGAACGATCTCTGAGATATGCACAGCACAGAAAAGATCACCAGAAAGGGCCAAAGGCGATCAGTTGAAATGCCTTGACCCGGGAAAAGAAGGCGGGGATGCAGGAAAGGGGAAAAAAAAAAAAAAAAAAGAAAGCCACTGGCAACAGGTTAATGATGAGAACAATGCTCCCACAACGAAGCAGGCCAGCTGCTATTTAACTGAGGAAGAGCGCATGAAGGACGGCGGGCCATGGTAAGGATCCTAGCAATATGGCTGTTGTGGTTGTGAGTGTGCAACGGTCAGGGGGTGACAAGGAGACAGGGGTCTGGCGACGTAGCGTTCTTCCCCTGGATTGTCTGGAGGCCAAGTCAAACCGGAGATCCTGGACTACCAGGGGACTTCCTCCAGTCGGAGGTTCAAGGCATGGTTTCGATGAGTTGCATGCGGAAAAACCCCCGTTGTTCTCAAACGCTGCAGATGTTCGAGATGCAGATTCGTCCAAATGGTCGGATCACTTCCATTGTGGATCTTGACCCCGCCATGCCTGGGCGTCGTTACCGAAACTTCGCACAGAGCTGAAATGGGCAAATTCGGAGGAAATGGATGGCCTTGCCTCCGCATCGACCAGCTTTCCCGGACAGCTCGGCGAGAGACACCATTGATGTGCCAGAAAGGTCCGGGCCGGCTAGAGTCGTTCCTCTACGCGCTGGGCCGCTTGCCGCCAGCCCTCGGAAGGGTCCTCGCCCGACCGGTCGTTGCACGTAACACGAACAACATAAAAAATGCCAGCATCTGAGAGCCTGGTGCATAAAGGATCGCCTTTGACGGGCCGGGGCAAAGGCGGCTGTGGACGAGACGCCACTGCCTGGTAATCTGGAGGCGGCGCTTCTCTGATGTAAGTGACCGAGCCCAAGAGATCCTGCCCAGGGTATTGAACCACAGAACCGACATGTCTGTGTCCGCCACGACCCTGAGAAGCAGTGATGAGGCGAGGGGTCGTGACTTCCAAGCTGCCATTGGACGTGATCAAGGAGACCATGATTTCCTGCAATCAGGAGCTTGAAAGGGGCAGATCCAATTGAGCGTTGTTGTGGACCAGGGGTTGAGGCAATGAGAGGCTCTTCTTAACTGGCTGCATCGAGCAAGGCCCAGAGAGCTTGGCAATCCGCCAGCATGGAACGTGGCTGTCGACCGCTGGCTTCCGGGCTGTTGGAGGCGCGAGGAAGAGAGGGACAGCTCCATTTTGGACGAAGTGTTGACATTTACAGTGTAGAATATCAAGCGATGGTTTGAAAAATTTTGACAGATTTTGTGCAGGAAGGCGCACCCAATGCCATTCAAACTAGGAAATTGTTACCTGTAAGACGGGAGAGGCGAATTCAGCCTGAGCAACGTCCACAACCCTGAGCAACTACAGACCCACACGCATAGGCAGGCTCGGCAGCATCTGCAGCGGGGTGGCGCGGTCTGCGGTCGAACTTTCCATGATTTGCCAATGCAACGGTTCCGATGAAAGTATCAACCCGCCCCAAAATACACAGTGATCGCAGTTTCCATTTAGTCCAAAAACATCCCGGATGAGCCCAGTGAGGTCTCAATCCACCCGGGCCCCGGGATGTAGCTCGAAAACGTCAATCACACATGAGATGCCAAGGGCCTTCGTGGTAGCTGCCGTAGTACGCAACCAGGGGTCGGTGGACGTCTCATCATCGTGAAGCAGCCAGAGGAGGGATGATGCCCCGCCAGGGCTGTCTCCTGGGTTTCAACTCGAACCCTGCCCGCTGAACGCTCCAGCCCAGAGCAGGTGAAACACCTGGCTTTTCCGTCATCCCGGCTGGCTGCCAAGCGCCAAGTTTTGATGCTCCCGAATGCTACTACCCACCATCTCGGAGATTTGCAGTGGCGTTCTCTACGCAAGAACCGATCCTGGAACCCAAACCCAGGTCTCAAAAATGTCCATCCATGCAATCAGGAGCCTGAAAGCGACATGATGAGGGAATGCTGAGGCAGGAGATGCCAAGCGAGCCTTGCCGGTCGGATCATACCAATCTAACCGAGATGAAATCGGTCCAATGAAGAAGCCTTCCAACCAAGGATTGCGAGGTGTCACGGCACATGAATCGACTTCTCTGTCGAGAAGTTTACCCGATAACTACCAGAAAAAAAAAAAGGATTTGTCCGATACGAGCCTGCAAGGCGAATGAGTTCGGATTGCTTGCCATCCCCCCGCGCCGTTCCGGGCCGCTGGTCTCCACCCCGTTCGTTCATTGGTCACCGAGGTTGCGGACCCGGGCCGCGAAACCCAGCAGCCGCAGCCCGGCGCAGCATTCCTCCTCCAGCGGAAGGCAAGGGCATTGTTCCGAATGACAACCCAAACCTCAGTCGGCCCGGGCTGCGCTTGATCGATCCTGACTCCGATGTCAGTTTGACAGAGCATCACAAAGTAGAACTCCAACAACGGATGAGTCCAACACAATGGGAACGGGTATCTATCCTGTTCTCGGCGCAAAGCTCAAAGTACCAACAGCCAGAGAACACCCGGAAATGCACATGTGCCGCCAAGTTTACTGCGAACCCCCTATTTCCCATGTACAAGCCCACTCAATCCAACTTACACGACCCGAAAATAGACGGGAACCGCCCAAAACGACCCGGAAAGATCACATAAACCCCATCAAACCCGGACTGCTACCTCGTTCCTCTAGGGTAAAACAGCAGGAAGTTCCACCGGAGTCATAGGCGGGTACTCGACTCTTGAACTCCCCGTGTCGTACGCAGCCGGGCCCCTCCCAGATAGCTCCGCGCGCACGTGCGCTTCCAGCTCGGGCTTGATATACTCGCGAGACGACGTATCGTCGGTTGAATCGCCGGATGGCGCTGTCTCGTCGTTGTCCGCACCCCTCCTGTTCCTGCGCACCAGCCAGAGCGCCACGATGCTGAAGCCGCAGAGGAGCGCCATGCACCCGACGGCGCCGCCGATGATGGCCCCAGGTTCAGGTTGCGGTGGACTCTCCGCCGTTGTTGGGATCTGAAGCGTTGGAGCCGTTGGTGAGCTCCGCAGGAGGTTCGGTGCCGCTCGGTGAACTCGTAGGCGTCGGGGTTTGAGCTCCGGACGCCGTACTTGGCGGGGTCGTTGAGGTTCCCGATCCTACCAACGCGGCTCTTGTCGGTGATGTTGTCGTTTGTACAGACAGCGTGAAGCCTGAGTACAGGTCCACGGCGCCAGACAATTCCGCGCACGCAAGATAGGTGACGGGTTCGACTCCGGTTGCCGGTGTCAGAAGCGCCTTCGAGCAGAATGCGGCTGTGGCAGACGTGCTTCATGGTAAAGTGTTAGCCTCGGCTGAAGGGGTTGGATCTAGGTACATGCGGCCAGACTTACCAAGTAACCGTACGCACATCGGTGCCGGTGAAACCGCAGCCCTTTTCACAGCTGAACTTATCGACGCAATTTCCAACTAAGCCGCAGTCGGGCAGGCCAACAGTTGAAGCGCAGAGTCCGAAGATGCCTTGGGTGTAGTCGATGCGGAACTCGAAACCGAAGCCGGCAGAACGTGCCATGGACGGATCTCCTAGGGAGTAGATGACGGGAAGCCGAGAGGTGATGACGGCTATCTTGAGTCTCGCTCCGCAACTGCCGCCTTTGCCACGTCGTGATCAGCTCCTGCCACCCGGCAAGAGCCAGCGCCACTGTTTGTTCGACACAGCCGAGGAGAAACACGGCGGGTGGAATAAAGCATCGCATGATAGGTATTCTGATCGGATTTGGCGAAGAAACGTCCAGGAAGAGTGTTAAGGATCAAGAACGACGGCCTCGAGGGGAAGAGATGACACAGAACAGAACCACGAGGACAAACCGAGCTACCTGGAGCAGCAACTCATGCTTCTATTATAAAACTCCCAGCGGTTTGTTCATGATGGCGAGCGACCAATGGCGGTTGGATTCCCGTCCGCGCGCTTGTTGGTTGCAACGGGACCCGCATTCCGTCTCTGCATACCGATTCATGGCCCTCCCTTTCTCCCGAGACAGCGGCATTGGCGCTTACCCAAACGCGTTCTCTTCCCGAGAATAAGCCTCCTAATGATTGCCTCGAGAATAAAGCATTCCTGGCTGGACCCAAGTGCGCAGTTGAGGGTCGTCCATCTGACACAAAGCCGGGGACTAATCACTGAGAAAAGTTCCAAGCTCCGGAAGTGCTGTCCCCACACAACCGGCCTTGTGGATCTCGAGGCCCGTTGATGGCCGGCCGAGCTCGCAACTAAATCGGCCCCACTCAGATGGTTCAACAAGGTGTGGCGTTGGGCTCCTGGTTACAATTCTCGTCTGGAGACATGTTGCTTTTCAGGACAGTGTTCCTCTTCATTTTCCGAGACTGTCCATCTGAAAGAACCTTCAGGAGCATCCTTCAGGTACCAACATGCCCCCATAACCCAGAGCTGGCCAGATGTCGAGGCTCACGCTCATCATGCTGGTTGTGTAGGGAAGAGGACATCTCCTTTGAATGAACACTTCACAAACAGCTTGATTTGGAATCGGACAGGCCCCCAGCCCCGAAAAGATTGAGGGTGTTGGGGCGCGAGCTGAGACGAAACAGGGACATAACCTCTCTCTGAAGTTACTGCGTAATAAAACCGGATCAGAGCCTGTAACTAAGCCAATCCAATTCTCCGTGTTCTTGTTCCCAGCGACAGTGGCTAAATGAGATCTCAGCGGCATGACCGGCCTCACCTTGGTCTGCTCGTCATGCTAATCTTGCTGGTTGCTGCTGTCCTGAGGGTGTCGGCTTGGTCGGCTCGACTCTCCTCGCCCTGAGACGAGTCAGGGGACATCAGCATTGCTCCAGTTTCTTGAACCATGTGATTTACGCCTCCAAAGGACATCATTCTCTGTCGTCGGTGAGATGGAACGACGAGATCGCGCCGGGGTGCCTGAGGCGAGGTCTGGGCCAAGCCACAGTGGCCTCTGCTGGTTTAATTACAGCACGTCAGCGCTGTAATGTGCATGGACGCCGACGGCCTGATCGCAATGCGAAACTCCACGCACGTCCACGCGACCATGACCTCTTCAACCTGCCAACAGACATACAAACAGAACATAGGTTAGACTTCCTCCTTATAGTACGGAACCATTGTGCGTTACCGCGAGCGAACTCCCGAAAGCGTTGTTGGGCGACCAATAGCCCGCTGGAGGGGCAAATACCTGACCAACCGACACACTCCCTGCTCAGCCCGTCACTCCCAATTTTCCTCTTCGATCCTGTCCTTCCGCCGCGACTCCTGCCAGCGATTTAGAGGCCGGGCACTCTGTCATGGTTCTCCGAGGGCATCTGGATGCTTAAACAGCGATAGATATTCCTCCAAAAAGAACAATGGACCCGCAGTCAAGGCCGCCCTCCCTCCGCCTCGAACATGACGACTCCACCAATAACCACGCTCCCGAAACGCTCACGATCGACACCCGAATCCCCAGAATCGAGCGAACAATACACGATGAAGATGAAGGGAACGCGACCGTCGAGCTCGCGTCGATAATGATCCTGGCGTCGAACCCGGTGTCGCCGGGACCGCCCAGCCCACCATTGGACCAGGTCCGAATGCAGGACTTCGTTCCGCCCACACGACCAAGCAGCACACCATTTCCACAGCCCGAGCCGAGGAATGCGGCGCTCCGGTGCAGTAGTTGTCCAACCGGTCGCTTCCCAGACTCCGAGACTTCGGATCCCACCGCGCCGCCAACCTTACAATTTTCGGGGACGAGCGTTGGCCTGAGCCTCAACCACTTGCCCACCGAGATCCACGAATGCATTCTAGACCACCTGTTCGGTTTCCGCGTTTCGGCTGCATCTAAGAGCTCCGTCACGCGATGGGGCACTGCCCTGCGGCACCCGAGGAGGAAAGAACTCTCAGAACTGTCTCTGGTGAGCGTAGCATGGAGAGTGCTGATCCAGGAACGCCTGTACCGGCACATCAAGCTCAAGGCGTCTGTCGAGTCTCTTCGGAGCTCGCTCGCCTTCTTCTCCGAGCGCCCCTCACCTACGATCCTACGTCAAGCACATCGAGATCTGGTTCCCGGTCTTCAGCCTCGATACGGCCCCCTGACCGTCTCCGGCCCCGTCACGCTCCCGACAGTTCACCCCCGAGGGCCTGACACCGCGTCCTACGTTCTACCGATGGACAATTGCTCCCTGGAGGAAGCCTTCCACTTCGTGGCCGAGTCCCTCCCCGAGGTCTGCGTCCTGACGCTGGAAGGCGGCGAGCGTAAGAAGGCGCCCAAGGTGCGGCACTGGGTGCACGATTCCGGCCACCAGCGGGTGCGGGTGATGCCCAAGGTGCATTCGGTGCGGACTCTGATCTGCAAGGGGCAATGGAACCTGATCCGGGGCGTCGACGACTTTGAGGCCATCTTGTCGGCGTTTCCGAACCTGCAGGAGTGGCACGGCTCGTACAACAAGCCCAAGTCCAAGAGCTACCTCACCATGGCCGACATTCTCGTCAAGCCAATGCGCCTGACGAGTCTGGATCTGTGCATCGAGGGGCGACTACCGCA
>JARNGD010000250.1:0-20193 GCA_031001845.1 Achaetomiella virescens
CCTCGGGTGGAACGAGGGGGATGTCACGGCGTGTAGCAGGACAGCTGTGTTGCGGGGCACAGTGGTGCGTCATGACCCATATATAACCTATAGGATCGCAAGGTCGGGGCGACTTGCGATTCTGACACCCTTTTTCGGGAAGTGCGATATAGCCGAGTAGGTTGGTTGTATGCGCACCGTCACAGCTACCTAGTGCATTATAGCTATTGTACCCTTAGCAAGCTGGTCTATAGCAGCCAATATTGAAGTTGGGAAGCTATTTTGATAGTTGGCAATACGAGTCTTGATGAGCGTTGACTATACGTCGGCTCTTCTCGGGGTTATATAGTGTCTAGAAGACCCAAGGTTGTAGAGTGCCGGCCCGTGAGTTCGGAGGTGTTAGCGTACGAAGCTTGATATCTAGCTTGGAAAGCACGCTCTCTAGGTCGTATAGCACTAGCCAGCCCCTATAAGCTACCTATATTCTTCTCCATTATAGAAGCAAAGAAGGCCTTGTAACGGTCCCAAGAGTGTATTGCAACTATTTGGTAACGACTCTACGAGTACATGCAATCTTGAAGAAAGAAGAAGAAGAAGAGAAAGGGAACGAGGAAGAAGAGGAAGGGCATAGTAAAATAGATAAACATAGCCTCTACCTGACCAGAGGAAGGCAACAACCCGAAAGGGGCAGGCACGATGAGGGTCGCTGCTACAGTATTGGTATTGACATTCAGGGCAGGGGTGCCCAATGAGGGTTAGGGTTGGCCAAGGTTGCCGAGGCCACTACAGGCTCAGCCCGTTACAAATGATGGCCTCCTTTCGGGTTGAGTAAGTCTCTTCGAATTAGCCGTTTTATCGCATCGTGCAGGCTTGCCGTCGCGTCGCCGTGAGAGCGTTATACGGTCGACATTGTAAATCTGGCTGCGGCTTATGCTTGATTTCTATCGTTTTGAAGAGCTTCGAGGGCTAAGATTACCCTCGCTTCCTTTGACGTAGAAGGCATGTTATGTTGTGTTGTGGAAAAAATTGAGGTTGAATGTGTGGGTGGCCCGTCGCGTGGAAAAGTGGCTCACTCGCTGATAGTACGTTAAGAGGATCCGAGGAGATGGCTGTTGTGGTAACCAATTCACCATGGATCCGCACAATGAGGTCACCACCACCACCCATCTTGGTAGTCTAGCGTTACCTGACCAGCTAAATTCGGCGAGTAGAACAGCAAAGGTCTTAATCCATAATCTCCGAAAGTTGAAATGTGGCATCGTCCTGCGGACAGGATAATCCACATGTCTGAGCGGAAAACTTTGAGATGACAACAACTGAGAACACGAATTGAAGCAGCTTATCGCAGAAATATGTATTGCATCCGTTGGTCTCAGCTATGACTTGCCCCTGAATAGCAGTTGAGTTCATTGCAGTAGTCGTCATCGAGCACCTCACCGCGCCACTAGGATAGGCCTGCGAATTGGCCCGAGTCGCGCAGCTGGGAAAAGGTTCGGAAACGGCCTTGGAGCGGCTCGGTTCGTCATCGCCGACGACAGTGATCGTCTTCAAGTCGGCAGTCTCGTTCAATCTCCATCCCGGAATATGGCGCAGAGCTTCAACTACTCCTGGAAGGACTCTGCCAGGGGTAGCTCGATATCGTCGACGTGAAAATGGTAGTAAAGCCGCCGCCGGCCATCCTTCAATATCCCTCTGTGGTACAGAAAAGCTGGGGATCTAGTTAGTAGTGGAATCATCCTCCTCTTCAAGCGCGGTGCTAGGGACTCGTCGGCTTCCTTGACGAAGTCGAGGTTGGAACGGGAGAGCTTTGACCTGCCCACGGTTGTGGTGGCAGGACAGCGCTGCTAGATCGCTGCGTCGGGCAACGGGGTGTCGCAAAGCACAGGAGTGACATGGCGGGACCTTCCATGTAATGTGGCTAGGTGCGAAGGCTGGGTTAGTGGGTACCTGGGTACCTAGGAAAGCTGGCATCCATTGGATCAGGCGGGCTTTAGGCAGAGGTCTCTACGCTCCGTAAGGCCAATGAGGCACTAAGCAAGCGCCGGAGGGCTGAGAAAATACTATACGGCTTGGAGGATCACTTAGTATGCAAGATCCAAACAATCTACTAGACTATAAGGTTGTAGGCGGTGAGGCAGTGCAAGAAACGTAGCCGGATGGTGGTGGTTCAAGGGGGGCTCGTACGAAGGTTCGGTGCCATAGGGTATGCGGCAAGACTGGCTACAGCGCGCGCACTTGCTAGGCGGCTACAGAATCATCTAATCCATCTTATTTCTGATATAATTATAGTTGGTTCCTAGTGTTGAAGCGTTGTAATTGAGGATGGTTGTTGCAGGGTCGGGCAAAGTGTCCACTCGCTGATATGTTCCACTTGACAAAGCACGTTAACGTACATTATCAGCGAACGGGCCATATCAGCGAGCGGGCCACTTCAAAGCCCACATATAACCCTGAAAACACAGTCTTGTTAAAGTCCCCAACCATTGATAGAATTCTCTATAATTTTGAAATTGGTTTATTCATTTCTTAGAGACTAAGATATAATTTTGTTTATTATATAATTAAATAAAGTTGAGTCTCAAGCTTGGTTAATTTTAAGTCTGGGCTAACAAACGTAGACCACCTATTCTTCAACGAGAAACTACCTCGGTTAGCATCATTTCTAGTATTTCCATTTCAATATCAGGTATTAGGAAGACGATCTTGAAAACTCAAAAGAATTTTTATTGGGGTTTGGTGACTTCAGCGAGGTTACGTTTTCAGGGTTATATGTGGGTTTTGAAGTGGCCCGCTCGCCGATATGGCCCGTTCGTGATAATGTACGTTATCACTTTTGGGCTTTGGCTCATTCTTCCCTCCACGCACGGTGGCATGAGTCATCCAGCTGCCTGTGCTCTAGCACCCTCCCCAGATTTGACCTCATCGAGCAGCGCCCTCAGCTATCTCGTCTCAGCGGGTATACCTTCTGCTGCCCTATCTGCACCGATGCCTTCTGTTGGATGTCAACAGATGAAAAACCCACATAAAAGTTGTAAGTTCCCGCATCCACGACCCACGTGTGCGTCTTCTCGTCAAAATGAGCAAGATCTCGGCATGAGACGAGAAGGCGGATGGATTGCGTCTCGCCGGGTTGTAGACGAGCCTTCTGGTAAGCCACGAGGGCTTTGACTGGGTGTTCCGGGGACTGAACCGCGTTTCCGACATAAACCTGGACTGCGACACCACCGGCCGAGCTCCCCGTGTTGAAGACTCGGGTTGTAACCACGAACTCATCGCCGGTGCCACTAGGTTCGAGACGCAAGTTACCAAGCTGGAACGACGTATACGACAGGCCGTGGCCAAAGGCAAAGTTAACGGCATCCCGTGGCAGGCGGTCATAGTATCGGTATCCAACAAAACGCCCTCGGAGTACGCGACCTTGAGCTGGCCATCGACGTACTCACCGGGGAAATTGCCATGCGCGGGCGCGTCCTCGAGCCGCCGCGGAAAGCTGACGGGCAGGTGGCCCTCCGGGTTGACGGCGCCAGTCAGAACGTCCGCGACAGCGTTCCCGCACTCCTGGCCGGCAAACCAGGCCTGGACGACGGCGCGCACGTCGCCCAGCCACGGCATGGCGACCGCGACGCCCGTGGCGTTGACGACGATCGTGTTCGGGTTTGCACGTGCCACGGCCGTCACCAGCTCGTTCTGGCCGTTCGGGAGATTGAACGAGTCCTGGTCGCGGCCCTCGCTTTCCCACTGCGGGTCGTGGCCCGTGAAGACGACGGCGACGTCGGCGTTCCGTGCGGCGCGCTCGGCCTCGCCCGCAGGTCCGCGTCGTGCTCGGACGCGCTCATGAAGCCCAGACGCGCACCGCTCCGGCCCTCCAAGATGCGCATCCCGACGTTGGTGGGCGGCTCCGTCCGGATCAGGATCCGATGGGTACGTCCGGCCACGAAGTCATGTCTGAACAGGTCCTCCGAGGCTGCCATGAAGAGCGCCCCCATGGGGTCGGTGCAGTTGCTCTCTTGCCGGAACACGACTACATCATCAACGAAAACGGTTGTCGCGCCGATGCCCGAACATGCCATGTAATGGGCCCCGGACTCGTTGGGCGTGAAATCGCCGATGATCTCGACGGCTTTGTTGAGCGATTCTTGCGACCCGAGAGGCGAGTAGGCAGATATGGGATACCCGTGCAGCGTCGAGATAGGCGCCGGGTTTCCCGCCTCGTACAACAGACGCGTAAACCCCGGTTGTCCGTCCAGACCCAGGACCCTTCCCGCTGTGATGCTGTCTCTGGAGAGCGGCGGCAACAGCCGCTGTCGATGCACGCCCTTGGCATAAACAAACTCCACGCTGTCGCCAAGTGCTGCGTGAAGCCCGTCCCACGGCGTGACCTTGTAGTGCGCCTTGACACTCGCACTGCCGCCGCCGTGCGCCAGGGCGTCCTTAGAAAGTCCAATAAGGGCAATCTTCTTGCCCTTGACTTTCTCTTTCGTCAGTGGCAGCACCTGGCCCTCGTTTTTGAGCAGGACCATGCCGCGGGCGCCGGCCTCGCGAATCAACGCGCGATGCTCCGGCCGGTCCTCAGCCCTCTCAGTGGACGACGACGCGGAGTCCTGCTCGAAGCCGCCCACGCGATCGATCAACTTCAGCAGGGCCTTGACCCGCTCATTGATGATCTCCTCCGTCACCTTGCCGGCCTCCAGCGCCGCGCGCACAGCCGAGGGTGTCCGAACGCGCGCCGGGCCGGGCATCTCGAGGTCGAGCCCAGCGTTGAGCGAGCCGGCGACCGAGTTGGTGCCACCCCAGTCGCTGATGACGGCGCCGTCCCAGCCCCACTCGCCGCGCAGGACTTCGCGGAGCAGCCACTGGTGGCTGTCGCAATGCACGCCGTTGACCAGGTTGTACGCGCTCATGAGGCTCCACGGGCGCGCCTCACGGACGGCCGTCTCGAAGGGCCGCAGGTAGATCTCGCGCAGGGCGCGCTCGCTGATGGCCTCGTCGACTGTCATGCGCGCCGTTTCCTGCTCGTTGGCGACGAAGTGCTTGATGCACGTAGCGACGCGGCCGTCCTCCTGCACGCCGCGCACCAGCGCCGCCGCCAGCGTTCCCGAGAGTTGCGGGTCCTCGCTGAAGCTCTCGAAGTTGCGCCCGCCCAGCGGGTGCCGGTGGCAGCAGACGGTTGGCGCGAGCAGCACGCGCGCCCCCTTGCTGCGTGCCTCGTCGGCGAGCGCGGCCCCGATCCGCCGCGCCAGGACCGGGTCGAACGTGGCGGCCAAGCTGCTCGCCGCCGGAAAGCATGCCGCCTTGGTGTCGCCGTTGATGTCGGCCCCGCGACAGCCGTTGGGGCCGTCGGTCATCTTTTAGCGGTCAAATCAGCTCTGAGTCCTGGGTTTTCGGGAGCTCAAGCTGTGTAGGTAGGCCATGTACACAGTACACCTACTTTGATGGACGGGACACCCTTAGCGGGGATGGCGACCGTTTCCCAGAAGTTGGCGCCAGCCAGGAGAGAGATCTTTAGGGCAGCGGCTCTCGTCAGTACAGTGGATCTGGACTGGGTTCGGGACAAGACACTCACCTTCTCATCTAGCGTGAGAGACTTGAGGATCACATCTGTATCTACTACTTGGCCCTGCATCTTGACTTGAGACTCCCCTCTCTGCTAGAACTAGGGTTGCAATCGTTGTTGGAACTTGATCAACAATTTTGCAGCAACTGCTGGGAAGGGTTTCTTGGGTCGAAGTCTTGTGCGGATGGCGCTGTACTGTGTAGGTGATGTGGGTGACCAAAAAGGGCGTGGGGGTGCTACGTTGTTGACAAAAAGTCGATGCAGAAATGTCGGAAGCGGGAAGTGGATCCCTATTACATGTCACTTTCGGATGGCAACCATGCAAGTCCGAGCTAAGAGGCTCTGATTCAAAGTACCGTTTAAGTATGTAAGAAAGGCGAGCTCCGAGCCGGCTGGGCAACAGTTGTTATCTCGACCGTCGCAAAGAGCCAACCCTGGTGGTAAATATTTTCCTGCTAAGCATGGCAGCACCTTACTCAGGCAGCTGCCTCTGTGGTGGCATCCGCTTTACCATCGCGTCTGAGCCCACGACCATCCTGTCATGTTTCTGCGAGCACTGCAGCAAGGGTGCTGGCGGCACAAACCAAATAGTATGTTACGGTATATGTCATTTGGCACCTAATGGTGCCTACAGTGCTGATACACAACGCCACAGATCGCGAAATTTGCACACGCGGACGTCGAGATCTCGTCGGGCGAGCATCTCATCACGACTTACACATTCACCGATACGTCCAGTGGTGCGCCCAAAGATAAGGCCTTCTGTCGGACGTGCGGGACGCCACTGTGGACAGTTCCGGCGTCTGTCCGCGGCACCCACCTGCTGATCCGTCCCAGCCTGCTTTCCGAGTGGTAACTGACTCCGCCCCTCCTCGTCTCTCGCTTCCGTGGATCGGAGAGTTGACCTTTTCCACCCGCCAGGCACCATTTCAAGCCCCGATCCGAGATTTTTGTGGCGCATCGACCTGCCTGGGCGAAGCCAGTGGCCGATGCGGAGCAGTGGCAGGGTGTGCGGGGAAAGTGAGGGCAGCTGAGGCCGGAAGGGAAAAGGTGTTCCGGGGCTCGGGACCGGAATGGAGGTTAGTCACAAGCCGGAATGTTGGAGCAGGCTCGGATTCCTTCCCAAAGGAGAAAAATATTCGTTAACTAGGAAAAATCAGTGCTTTGAGAACCATTGCATCATCACGGGATCTAGAGGTGCACTAGTTACCCCAAGTATATCCACTCTCCTGGTGCGAGCGTTCCGGGGGTTTCTGCGGAGAGGCCTGGGGCCCCGGAGTGTGGAGTCTTGCGACTTCCTTAGCCTTAGAGATTGTATCTATTTTTGCGTTCTCGATTTTTACGAGTTAATGCACCTATAAAGCTCTTTGATCGAGACCTCGCGCCGCTCAGCGAGTGAAGAACTATCTCTTCCCGCCCCCATCCTGCTTCTGGTCTCCTCACAAAGCAAATACGATTCATCTTTCAAGATGGGCCGAAACGGCAAGGCCGGTAAGACCGAGACGGAGCTGGCTGTCGGCGCCGAGCTGGCGGCTGTAAGTGGATGCTCACACCTACACCATACCCGAGGAGAGCGCTGACGGATAGCCATGGTCAGGTCCTACCCGCCGACGCGAAGCCGTGGTACCGCACCCGACATCTGCTCTTGCTCAACCTCTTGCTTTTGGTGCCGTTGCTTTCGGCAGCAACAATCGGCTTCGATGGTACGCGGCTGTGACCCAAACGAGCGCCAAACCCCGAGCTGATGTGCTGTCCGCCAGGTTCTATGATGAACGGCCTCCAGACATTGAGTCAATGGCGAACATATTTTGGGCAACCTTCTGGCGCAGTCCTCGGAGCAATGAACGCCATCTTCCCCGTCGGCAAGATTGTCGCCGTCATGCCGGTGGCTGCTCTCACCGACCGCTACGGACGCAAGCTGCCCATGTGGATCGGGCTATTTGGACTGATCATCGGGACCGCGATCCAAGCCTCGAGCCAAAACGTGGCCCAGTTCATCGTCGGCCGGTTCCTCCTGGGTTTTTCCACCGCCTTTGTGGGCCAGCCGTCGCCCATCCTCATCACTGAACTCGCATACCCAACGCACCGCGCCAAAGTAACGGCCTTGTACCAGACCTTCTTTGTACGCACTACGCTCTCTCCTTGCCAGATTTTGTCTTGCGAAGATGGGGAATCTGATGACTGACTTGGACTTCAAACAGTATTGCGGCTCCGTTCTCGCTGCCTGGTCGACGTACGGCAGCTTCCGTATCCCCTCCACCTGGAGTTGGCGCATCCCTTCGGTTCTCCAGGGCGCAATTCCCTTGCTCCAACTCCTCGCCATCTTCTTCGTCCCCGAGTCTCCGCGCTGGCTACTGGCCAACGGCAGGACCGCGGAAGCGCGCGAGATCCTCGTCAAGTGGCACGCCGGCGGCGAAAGGACGTCGACGCTCGTCGCGTACGAGATGCACCAGATTGCGACGACGGTCGAGCTCGAGCGCCACGCGCGCGCAACCACGTCGTACCTGGACCTCGTCCGCACGCGGCCCAACCGACGCCGCACGCTGATCGCATTCATTGTCGGCTTCTTTGCGCAGTGGAACGGCGCGTCGGTCGTGTCGTACTACCTGACGCTGGTGCTTAACACCATCGGCATCACCAAGACGTCGGACCAGGCGCTGATTAACGGCCTGCTCCAGGTGTGGAACTGGCTGGCCGCCGTGCTGGCCGGCGCGCTGATGGTCGACCGCCTGGGCCGCCGCACGCTGTTCCTGACGTCGGTGGTCGGCATGTTTCTCAGCTACGTGGTCTGGACGGTGCTGACGGCCATGTTTACGTCGACGTTGAACAGCACAATGGGCAACGCCGTCGTGGCATTCATCTTCATCTACTACTTTTTCTATGACATTGCCTGGTCGCCGCTATTCATTGCGTACCCGGTCGAGATCTTCGAGTATGGCTGCGCGCGCGTGGCGTAGCCGTCACATACGGGTCCACGTTTGCCGGTTTGATCATCGGCCAGTTCGTCAACCCTATCGCGATGGGAAAGATTGGATGGCGGTACTACATAGTGTTTGACTCGATTCTAGCCATGCTCATTGGGGTCATCTGGTTTTTGTTCCCAGAACCAAAGGTCGCACGCTGGAGGAGATTGCCGAGGTTTTTGATGGGAAGAGCCGGAGAGTCGGGGATGTCGAGGCAGTGCTGGAGAAAGCGCCAGAGAGCGTTTCGGAGCAGGTCGAGCATGAGAAGGTGACAGCGGAGAAGGTTTGAAGATATGTGCAGTGCCTATCTAGGTGGTGATACTGTGCTAATGCGGAGTGCTGAGTGGGTTTTCAAGCGTGAGAGCTACAATATGTACACTCTAAAATTAGCTTCATTCGTTGCTTTTTCCTGCAAGACAGACAGCTAATGTGGAAGACCCACATACAGTCCGCGCGTCAACTCTTCCCCCAGCCCTTTATTTTTCTTTTTGTTTTATTATATATATATATATTTTTCGTTTTCGTTGCCTTCTTAATAAAATAGGAAGTCTTCCAATTAATAAATTACATCCAGCCTCCTCAGCCACCTATCAAAGTATCCTCCCGTTCGCGATTGAACTGCCTAGAGTGGTTGTACTGCCCCTTAAGGAACACAGTCGCTTAACTTGCTCGCGGGGGAACCTCGGACATCTTTCCTCAATTTAACTTAAACTTCCGGCATTGTTGTGCTTGTAGTTTAATGGTAGATCGTTCTTTTGTAAATCACCTGTTCACAGCATCAAGTGGTCACTTTTCAACCACACTCATCTCTTTTGAATAGCTAAGAGATTAAAAATAAACACTTAATATTACTTAAACAAGCTACCTCGACTTCTACTGCTCTCATCCCAACCCTGGTTGTCCTGTTGCGTCTACCGCACTAACAGTCTCCCACTCAGGCGTCAACGGCACAATCACGGCGGAAAAATGCAGCTCGCTGGATATAGATGCATGGATTAATTATCCATGCGTGGCTTTATCCACTGTAAACGTGTTATCCCTTACCAGACCTACATATTGATTATAACCCGCTCACAGACCCGGTTTAGTCAGACCCAGCAGCTCCAGGAACGGACAGTCGTTCACGGCCACCAAGTAGGCTGGCTCCGTCGCCAATGTGTTGACGTGCTGAAGTCGGGACCACGCAGGCACGGCAAAAGTGTCTCGGGCCTTCCACTGAAACTCCACGCGTTCCCGTTGGGAGGCTCGTAATAATCACTTTTCCCGAGCCTCAAAGCAGTGATACACAAATGAGCTCTGGTGTTGGCTGACCTCGGTTTTGCAGCCCGCTTCGATCGCTCCGCCTGCATTCCGATGGTCGTCGAGATGGGTTTTCCGTTCGGCGTCCGGTAGTGATACGTTGCGTGGGGAACACGGGCGGCATCGAGGGCGGCTTTCACAGGCTTCCAGGGGTAGCGCCATTCGCGGGGGTCTGCTGGTCTATTTTGCAGGACACATCAGTACTCAGTAGATTTATTCACCTCCCACGGTAACCGAGATGAAAAACTTACTCGCTCGGGTACCGGCTCTCAGTGTGGCCTCGGCAAAGTTTACGCGGGCATAGCGGAGCAGGGGCAGGTTCAAGGCGTCGAGCCAGATGACCGGCGCATCGCTCTCGTTGCCGTGGTCGTGCCAGTGCCACGTCGGGGTGAGGATGACATCGCCGCGCTCGAGCGCCATTTTCTTGCCCTCGACGGCCGTGTAGCCCGACCCGTCGACGATGAAGCGCGCCGCAAACGCGATGTGCCGGTGGGCAGGTGCCACCTCGCCGGGGTTGACGAGTTGCAGCCCGCCGTAGATGGTGTCGGTCGTGCACGGCGCCGCTTGCCTGCGTCAGTGACGATCGATCGATGACTTGGGTATTAGAGACGTACTCACCCATGCTCGGGTTTACGAGCATCACACTCTCCGCTCGGCCGACTCAGCAGGTACGAGCTTCCGGCTGGAGGAGATGCGGCAATGCGTCCTCGTACTTCCATATGTGGGCTTTCGCGAGGGGGTTGGGCGTTGCAGGCACCATGGCGTCCATCTTGAGCCATAGGGGCTCGAGGTGCTGCGAAGGGAGCCCCAAAAGGAGCTGGCCAAAGCGTCCTGAGAGTTTTGTTCCGGCACAGGTCCCATAGTGATCCTTTTTTATCTCTTCTTTTTTCTTCCTTTCTTCCCCGCTATTCAGAAGATCAGAACGTATCAAACGCTGGACAGGGCACGGTCAGCTCACGAACCCGACACTCATCGGAGTGAAGACGGTGAAGTGGCATGTAAATCATGTACCGGCCTTGCTTGGAGGTGCCCCATCAGTCACGTCACCCCGCCTTCGATGCCTCTACCTTACAGCGCTCGTGCATACCAAGGAACGCTTCCGAGGCCTTCCCCGAAGTCCCTCTTCCCGAGTTCCGAGGCCGTGTTCCGAGGGGGACCCACATACGTTCCGATGCCTCTCGGAGCGACCTCGGGTTTCACGCCATGACCCGTCGGTGAGTGTATGCAAGTAAATATCGAGTTTACCGTCCAAGATTATAACAACCATGCCCACGTTCGCCAGCTGTTACCACACTGCTACCTAACCTAAACAATGTCTTGGTCACGCCTCATCAGATTCGTCGACGACGCCGGACGGGAAACTTTTGGGGAGCCCGAGGTCGACAGTGCAGAGCAGGTGCAGGAGCTGCTCGCACAAGGGAATCTCTATGCCACCGAATTTCAGGGTGCAAGCCCCGTGGGGCCTCTGACCAAGGGGTCAAGAGTCCACGTCAAGCACCTGCTGGACCTTCTCAAGCCGTCGGACGTGCCCATCATTCGGTGCATTGGTCTGAACTACATCAAGCACAGTGAGTGTTCACCATTAAATTGCCAGAAAAGGAAGAAAGCCGAAAAAAAGGAACTCGCTTTACCAAATCACCCCGGCACAGTCCAAGAAGGCGGCCGCACACGCCCCTTACCCCTCCGTCTTCATCAAGCCGTCCACCTCAGTGGCAGGCTACAGCTCCGATGTGCCGATTCCCTGGATCGCGCAAGACGGCACGCTGGACTACGAGGGCGAGCTTGCGATCGTCATCGGTAAGACCGGCAAGGACATCAGCCAGGCCGACGCGCTGTCGCACGTGGCGGGCTTCCTGGCGGCCAACGACGTGTCGGCGCGGGGCTGGCAGCGCGACCCCAGCAAGGCCGGGGCCGTACCGCAGTGGTGCTTCAGCAAGGGGTTCGACCGGTTCGCGCCGCTCAGCGCCGTGCTGGTGTCGCCGCGGGTGGTGGGCGACGCGGGCAGCCTGATGCTGCAGACGTTCGTCAACGGCGAGGAGCGCCAGAATGCGAGCACGTCGGATCTGCTGTTTGGTGTCGAGGACATCGTGAGTTTTTGCAGCCAGGGGACGACGCTCGAAGCGGGCACGGTGATCCTGACGGGGACGCCGTCTGGGGTGGCGATGGGGATGAAGGAGCCCAAGTACTTGAACGATGGAGATGTGGTGGAAGTGCGGATAAGCCAGCTCGGGGCGGTGAAGAACAAGATGGTGTTTGATTAGCCGATTTGTAATAGGTAGTAAACATGATACGAAAATTCCTTCACTCCTGTGGCTTGGTTGTGTCGATCACCCACGGCTGATTGCCAGTGAGAAGCTCCCAGGCATGCATGTTCAGATCGGAAAGGTCGCTCGCACCAAAAGCCAAGTCCGGCAGCTCCAAGTCCGGAAACGCCCCAAGGTCGCCAAACTGCTGGAGCGAGTCGGCCGGGTCAAAGGCAGCTTGAGCCTCCTCCACGTCGGCAGGTCTCGTGGCTTGCTGGTTCTGCATGATGCGCGCCAACAGGATGTTCAGTACGGCGACGCAGCGCCGGGCTGATTGGCCGAAGCGCTCGTGCGCCGCAGCAACGACACGGCCTCGTCCCATGAGCGGTGGAGGCTGTTGTCGCCAGCGAGCTCAGGCCGGAGCCGCGCCACGATCAGGATCGTGGCCGCCGAGTAGACAAAGTAGAGGCGATACCACCACGCCGGCAGCAGTCCGACGGTGCCGTCGTGTGCCTCGAATCGTGCGAGCACCGAGACGACTTCCTGCGCCGTGGCCACGCACAGAGAGGCTACCTGCTGTACGACGCGCGACGCCAAACCGCCGGTGGGCACCGGTTGTGCCGAGTTGGAGGCCGGCTGGTCCAGGCAGAACCGTGCCATGGTCGGTCGGAGAAGAAGGAGACGAGCTTGGAGAAACCTATGATGCGGCTCAAGTTAGTGAGCGTCGCTCACACACTTCGAAATCTCTCAGTCCTGGAAACCGCGGCTTACCGAAGGCGAAGAATCACCGCCTGGCGTTTGCAAATGCCATTTTCCGAGTCTTGAACCGTGGCGAAGCAGAGGTGGGGAGGCAAGCCCTGCTCCCACATCTCAAGGGCGCTGTCCAGCCTCAAGAGAGTCTCCAAATCTTTCTCCCGGGATCCCTGGGGTTGGGCTCCGAGCTGGTGTGTACCTCGTTTGTCAAATAAAAGGCAATGATGCTCAAGTGAATAATTTCGTACAGTTGGACGGACTGTACGAAGAATGATACTCGTATCTGCTCGTCGTCGAGACCTTCTCGTTGGCGCTCAGAATCAGACGAGAGCGGCAGGGGAACAGCGGAAGCGTGTTGGTGCAGGATCATGGGCGGCCGCCCGTGCGTCATAGAAACCATCCTATGTGAGTTAGGAGTTTGTCAGAGCGCTAATATATATAAATATATAATTGAATAATCAGGAAAAATGAAACAAGGAATGAAAAGCAAGAAAAACGAAAAACAAAGAAAAAATTCTTGATAGAAAGCCGTAGCCTTACCGGTCCATAAGGACACAGCCATGCCATAGCCTGCGGACAAGCTCACGCTCGGCAGGGTCTGCGATGCCCGACGATGTCTCGGGCAGATGCAACCCAAGGCTTTGCGCTGTCCGGACGGCCGTGCCGACAACCATCCAAGTCTGGTGCGCGTTGCTCGTGGCCTGGAGGTACTGGCTCATGAGCAAGAGACACTGGACCAGCTCCAGCGACCCGGGCTCCCACAGACTGAGCCGCAGCAGGGCTTGGGCCCGCTGGAAATACACCCGGCTGGCGCTGTCCCGCTGTTCCGGCTGCAGCGACTCGATCAGCTGCGTTGACAGTGCGAAGATGATGTTGAGGGTCGAGACAAAGATGCGCTCGTCTGTGCCCAGGGCCGTGCCCGCGAACAGGCTCGCATAGCGCCGGCGCCACTTGTCCCGGTCGAGAAAGGGGTATAAGGTGTCGACGTAATGCCAGTACAACTCCATGAGGTTGTCTGCCTGCCTCCGGCCCGGAGAACATAGTTCGGGTCGCCCGCTATGTTGCAGTTGCCAGCGTCACTGGGCCCTGGAGATCCAGTGCCTGCGAAAGCAGCGGTTTTGTGCGGGGATGCAAGGACGGGGGGACTTGCCCAACCTTGCGTCGATGGCGGCCTTGATCTGCTTCGTGAAGGATCCGGCACTGCTGCTGCCAAAGTACTGCGCCGTGCTCGTTCCCTCTTCCACGACCGTGGTCATTGAGTCGATCTGGGATTCGCTGACGACGCTTGGCGCATGGCCGGACGCCGGAGACGGAGCAAATCCGGGACCCGGAGCCGGGGCGGGACGATCCATTCGTCTCCGGATGCGGGGGCTACTACTGGTAGTAGTACCCCGATCGGAGGATCCGGGATGACGGTCCCCTGGCCATCACGCTGGTTGTGTGAGGCTCACGGCAATATTACCGGGAGTAGTCCTATTCGGATCAGATGTCCTTTCGATGGGGGCTGCGCTGTATATGCAACGGTCCCGCATATCAAGCCTCTTGTAGCAGTTCCCGCACGCTTCATGCGCCTGGTCAGTATGGATCCGAGAGCGTCCGGAACGGGCACGCGGGTGACACAGCAGACGCTGGGAATAATCCTCTCGGCCTCGACCAGGAGTTAAAGTGGGCCTTACTCGGTCTCACTCCGTCACACCGAACCTTCCTCGTCCTGCACATTTCACATGCGACATCAATCTTGTGCCGCTTCGGGCGTGGGCCGGCCGGACGGTTTCTGGCATGACGGCGGCCTGCACAGGGCTGTTGTGTTGGAGAGTGGAGTCTCGAAACCAATTGGCTCGAAGAAGAATACATGTTACCTCGGAGCCTTCCGAGCTGTGTTGTGTACCCCGAACGTCTCGGAAACTGGTCTCCAGGGCCCCACATTCCATCAAATTCTCCGGCCACTTGGGGAATGCTCCCCACAGCGGGGTTGCGGGGCAAACACTCCCGCATCCACCTGTCCTCGTCGAGAACGGCAGAAGCTCCAAGAGGCATCGTCCTCCGCCCAGGGCGTGATGTCGCTCCTCCGTCATCCCTGCGCCAATGCTCTCCGCCACGGCGTCGGCTCCGTCCTTGATAGTCTCATTCAGCCTTCTTGACGCATCATGCTCCCAGCTCTACCTCCCCGCCTGCGCCACCATGTCTGTAACCAAGAAATGCATCCCGGCCTCTCCATCATAACCCTTCGCCCCCGCGGCTGCGATCACTTGTATACGCGGATATGCGGGCTTCTTGTCGAGCGGCAGCAGGCCAAACACGGTGTTGTTTGATGTAATCGTACACCTCCGGGCCGACGACGCCCAGGTTCCGGCCGTAATTGGCGCGTAGGCGGACGGCGATCGTGCACGATCTGCGCATCTAAGAAGAAGGCTTTTGCGGATCATGGTGAGATGTGATGTTACTGGCATCGCCTTGCTGCGTGCCGTAGAAGATCCATGAGGCGCTGAGAGATGTTGCCGAGGATCCGCTATTGGACCAAAGAGCTTAAATCCCTCGCGTCCATCACCATCCCATGGTCAATCGTCTTCCCGAGCGTGTTCCTTCCAACGCCCCAAGCATCTGGCGTGTCGCGACCCACAAGGGCAATCAATTTCTTTAGATCTCCTGATACAGCCCAAAGTACGAGACATCCAGTTCCACAATCCAAGGCATTCTCAGCGCCATTGTTTGAAATCCGCCTCATTGTCCTGCCAAAGTCGATCGCAACGCTCCCTGGAACTCGCGGGGCTGCAGTTACCGCCGTTAGTTCTTTCCTAATGAGTTGAGCAGTGGAGAATATATATTGTTGTTTGGCCCGTCCCACGATGCCTTGGACCTTTCTACCGATCTGAGTCACGAACCGCGCTGCAAACCAGCTGCCTTGAAGGACGAAAGTGGTAATCGTCGCGTGTATTCTGCACTTTTTTTTGCCCCGTCGAGGGATGCGTTCTGGCAGTATCGATTTGCTGATAACATGCTTTTTCTTGGATGCTGTCTCTTCCATCTTCGAGCAGCCGCTCTGAAAGGACGGAGTACTTGGATTTGAGAGTGGGCGGAGGGCGGAATTGAGGAGGCAGAACAACATTAACCTTTTCGAAAATTGGCGGAGGGGCACTGGAACATCATCACCCCAAAGGTCGTTCATTTGACTACCTTAGTTACGATGGGGCTCAAATGTAGGGAAATCAGTGATGTGTGTTGTCTACTGAAGTGTTTGTGTTAGTTGAGATTGTGGAAGAAGTGAAGATGGCGCAATAGATACTTAATTAATAACCATTGCGGGTACCAAAAGCAGGCAGGGCGGTCTGCAAACGCAGGAGGTCAACGACCTCGTTTGCAACACCTTAGGTGTGAGGGTGGTAAGAGCGTCTTGTCCACAATCATCCCATAGGGATTTTCCAGAATGCATTTGGAATGATTTCGAAAGATCTGACTAAATGGATCAAAGCCGTAACGTTAATTGGGTCGAGGAATCCGACGACTTCCCGGACCACGCTCCCGACGACCCCAAAATGATCCTGGCCGTGACCGACAACCTAGCAGCCGCCCTCCCCACCTGCGCTACCCAATTACCCCCCGCATCTTGTGGATCGATGCCATCTGTATCAACCAGGGCGACACCGTCGAGCGCGGAGGCCACGCATGAGCAGCGTGTTCCCGCTTGCCTCCCGCGTTGTTGCCTGGTTGGGCCCTGAGACCGAAGACAGCACGTCGCGCTTGAGACACTTGAGCGCCTAGGCAGGCAAATCGAGATGAAAGGCACAGGCTTCATCACATCTCCCTTCTGCGATCACCCGGAATTGATCCATATTATTTTTTTCCCTGCGACAATGCAACTCTCCACGCGTTGAGGGACTTGCTCCAACAGCGCTGGTTCCAGAGGCTATGGACATGGCAGGAAACTGTGCTCGCCAATATCAACGCATACGTGCAGTGCGGGCACAAGACTATCTCGTGGTACTATCTCCGTCAGGGCCTCGTCATGCTACGCGAGACGAGTCTTTCTCACGCCGCTGGTGTATGGTTGGACGCACGACGACACATTGGCATTTCCGTCGCCGCGGATGTAGCTTATTGGCAGCACCTGACGGGCGGTGACAAGAAGCCGTCGGCCGAGGAATTGGGGACGGAGCGTGCTGCTTCAAAGTATTATTCGGGATGAGAAAACATGTGCTTTTTTCTGCACGGATAAGGGGCAATCTGGATTTGGTCCGGTCGGGACGAAAGATCGGTAAGTTTAACTGCTATTCTCCTTGTTCTTGCTCTTCGTGTCCAGCTAGTGCTAGCAAGCCCACATGTGACTTCCCGGCCATCATCGCAAGAGCACACAAACTGACCCAATGATTAGACTATATTCTAGGCGTCTTGCTCGGCTCTGATCATGCCATGGTCCTCCGACAGCAGGGCGGCCACGCCAAGGGAGGTGAAATCTTCCACGTTGTCCGCCAAGTCTACGTCCACGGAATGATGGATGCGCAATGCCTGCTCGGCGAGCCACCATCCCCATGCCCTCAAGATGGACTGCGGGACTACAAAGGGGAATGTATGACTACTATCAACACCGAAACAGTGAGTTTCATGCAGAGATGCTTGTCTCGGCCCGCTTCCATCAGGCGTGTCGGTTCTAGAGGACGGACGGTTTCCAGAATGAGCAACGGGTGTCACTGATGATGATCCTCGCTGGAGCGTTCAGGGCTTGAGGCAGAGGGGGGTCAAGCTGGAACGATTTCGTCTCATCTAATAACGAAACAATGGCAGAAGAGACCCATCAATTCTAACGACGTCTAACATACATGATAAACGATTGTGCAACTAGGTGCTACGTGTTGTGAGCAGTATTCGGTGAGGGTTGGGGTTGGCATGACTGCGAGACTCTGTGAGGGGTCGCTTCTTCATCCCCTTGCCACAATCTCCTAATCTCACAAATCTCCGAGCCCAAGCTCAATCGAAACCTCAGGCGCCACTTCCACTATCCCGTCTCATATCTCTCAATTTCAAAATGGCCCACCGCACAATGTCCTCCACAACCCCATCAACATCCTCATCACCGGCGCCGCCGGTCTCGTCGGGCCCCTCCTCGCCTCGCGCCTGCTCAACGCCCCGCAATACCGCCTCCTCCTGACCGACCTCTCCCCGCCCGCCATCCCCTCCGGCGTCACCTATCCGCACCACGCAACGACCCTCCAAGGCGATATCACCTCACCCTCCTTCGTCACCACGCTCCTCTCCACTACTCCTCCCCCTCTCAGCCTTTGCACGCCGTCTTTCTCTTCCACGGCATCATGTCCGCCGCCGCCGAAGCCGACTACGACCTCTCGCTGCGCGTCAACGTGGACTCGATCCGGCTGCTGACCGCCGCGCTGCGCAGCGCGCACCCGGGCGTGCGCGTCATCTACGCCTCGTCGCTCGCCGTCTTCGCCAGCCCATGCCCGAGGGAGGAAAGGTCCCCGAGACGTGGCTGCCCACGCCGCAGAGCACGTATGGCGCGCACAAACTGATGGTCGAGGCACCTCAACAGATGCACCGCCGCGGGTTCCTGATGTGTTTGTCGTGCGCTTCCCGACGATCGCGATACGGCCCGGAAGCCGACGGCGCGGCGTCGAGCATTTTGGAGCGGATCGTGAGGAGCCAATGAATGGCGTGGAGTGCGCCGTGCCGGTGCTGGATAGTGGGTTCAGGGCGTTTGGGCGAGTCCGAGGACGGTGGCGGAAATTTGGTGCGGGTGCTGGGGTGGCAGAGTGGGTGCTGCCGGAGCACAGGAGACAGGTGATGTTTCCCGGGATTGCGGTCAGTATACAGGAGCTGAGGGATGCGTTGGCGAAGTATGGGGGCGAAGAGAGGAGTTGGGGCTAATCAAGGAGGTGAGGGATGAGGGTTGGAGAGGATTTGAGGAGCTGGGCGCAGGACTTTGAGATTGAGACTCCGTTAGGCTTGAGTTGGTGGTGAACAGCTCGGCGGACGAGTGTGGTGAGAGAGTATGTGGAGAGTTTGGACAGGTGAGTAGTTTCTGAGATAGTCTTGGTGAGGCCGCGAGCACCGCGAGGAGGACCGTTGGAGGGATAGGTCCCATGGCCTTTGCGGTGGTCCTGAAGGTCGGTGGAGGAGAGTCATAGTTGTAAGACACGGTCCGACATGGATGAATAGTTAAAATCGAGTAACGTATATTATAAGCGAGCCGACTAATAAGGGAGTCGACCACTGGTAAGGGCTGCACGGATATTTCGCTGTAGCACTAACTGCGGGATTAAGCCGGGAATTAGCCATTAGTGCTACAGCGAAATATCCGTGCAGCCCTTACCAGTGGTCGACTCCCTTATATGGTCGGCTCGCCTGTAATATACGTTACTCTGTACCCTGCCAGCTCGAACAAAAACTATGTCGCAGATGTCGAAACAGACATTGCGACTCTGCTTGTCCGTTCGTGCTGAGGCATTGAAATGTTCACCGAGCTTAGGGAGAGAGGATGGTGGGATAAAGATACCCAGTTAAGAGGCGGTGAAAAAATGAAAACGGAAATGGAGTCAAGGAAGTAGAGTTACGCATGCTCACACACACCTGGAGTGCAAGGACTAAGAGGAAAAAGGTAACGAGAGTGGGCCGGATTAGAGTTGAACTTAGGACTGTGGATTAATAGATGTAGGTAGCCAGTGCGCTATACTGGCAATGTAGCATCCTCCCAATCGAATTAATGTAGGAGAGACGAGGTTAGACGTCATTGTGCAAGGGGATGCAGGAGTGGGTCGCGTTTACGGGCATGTGTAGGTTTTACGGATCCGTAATTATGTGGTTAATCAGCCGCGGCGTCACAGGATTGCCTTTCCACTCAACTGTTATTCCAAATGCCGCTCGTTAACTATTCAGTGAAAGTCATGAGAGATGCGGGCCTTTTTTTTTTTTTTTTTTTTGGCCTATGCACTCTGAGATTTGCTCCTTTTGGCGGTGTCCAGAACTGACTAGGTTGCGTCCCCTGGCACGCTTGAGAGCTGTTAACTTCGCCACGTTCTCAGAGAAGCTTGGGACGCCTGGCTATCTTGTAGAGTTTATCGGCTTATTGGACAATGAAGATCTGCTCGTCCATAAACCGGCATGGCCAAACCTACATATTGAAGAGATACGGTCTAACAAACGTTGGATTGAACGGGCGTTTCTGAATCTGATCTCGATCGTGCCCGGGTTGGTTGAGAGGTTGTAATGGCCAAGGTTTGCCTCTTCTAGATTCGCAAGTGAAATAATAACGCTGGGCAGCCACAACCAGGACTCTTCAAGAAATGGACAGTGTCTGAGAGTGTACTATTTACTGACTTTGCTAGGAGCAATCCCAAGCATGCATCAACTATGGACATGAAGTGAAACCCATCTCCTATGTAAACGAAACTCCCCC
>JARNGD010000251.1:0-17811 GCA_031001845.1 Achaetomiella virescens
AACCGCGTTGCGGGCCGGGCCTCAAGCCAAGAATTGGGCTCAGCGCCAATGCCCAAAGAGGAGCCCAGTTTGGCACTCACGGTCAATGCCGATTGATGGGCAGGCAGCCCGTCGCAGCCTGAATCGCCTACCCCTGAGCCGAGTCCGTTCGTTTTGGAAACTGATCTCTCATTTTGCCTCCTGCCACGCTGGCCTCGGGCTCTGGGTTGAAGCCTTTACCGTCTCGATCGCGATGTGCCTCGAGGTGGCTATCCCGCCGAGGCTGACGCTTGCACTCGCATTGCCAGCCACACCGCCTTGTTTACCCCTGAACGTCTTTTCTTCCGCCTGTGGAGAGCTGGGGTCCAGCCCAGCCTCCCGTCATCTGACCCCAGTCCCGCGAACACTTCACACATCGACAGCCTCATCTCCACCTTGCACTCAGGGAGCTTCACATCCTCGGAGCCGGCAAGCTCGTGTGATCGAAGCGGGCATGCTGAGCTATTGACCAATGGGATTTTCTACCCTATGTTATTTTGATCTGTTGTTCCCACGGTGCCAAGGTTTTCGTTACCACCACCCAAGCCAGTTGCTGCCAGCCGCGGTTATGCCTTGATTCACCAACATCAACAATGTGCGTCAGATCATCCTCATGATGTTCTCAATGGCCTGATGTGGTGCTGGACTCGGAAGATAACCGCGCGAAAACACAGCTGTCACCTTGCATGTTTTGTCATCCTCTCCAACCGTTGCGTGCCTCGGCGGTTGTACTGCAATACTTCGATCCCTCACTTGCAAACAATCTGGAACGTTCACCTCGCCCAAGTCATACACAGTACATACAGTATGGCACGGAATCCCGAAAGTGCCATGAGGTCAGCTCTATTGGGCTACCGTGTCGTTGAAAATCGTGTCGGCACACACACAAAACCCTCCATTCCTGATGGCCGGCCATCGATTTGCTTCGTGTTCCTCCCTATTCATCACACACTCTCCTTCAGTTGTTAAGGAAGTCAGCTTCGCCATTTACCTCGAGCCCTAGCCATGCCAGGAAAGAGCAACATCGTGATTCCTTGCTTAGGGTGCCAATGTCCATTCCGTGTTGCCCTGCAACCTCAGCTTCGACATGAGCAAGAGAGACAGAGCTTCGTCGTTTGTAATCCGTGCTGTCACAGTGTAAAGATCCAAGAATACCACTGGTGCGACCCCTCCTTCATTTTGTCGATAGTCTCCTGGGTCTTGGTAGGGGCCAGATGACGTTCATTACGAAGACGACAACTCGATGAAACGAGGGATCTTGAAACGGACATCACCTTCTCCAGCACTGGGAGTTTTCGGAAGGTTGAAAATAGAGAATCGGCTTGACCTCCGTGTCTGGCAGGTAGCCGCACAGGTATTCGTCGCTCGCTTGACCCAGAGCATCTATCCCTGCGACCTTGAGCTGATGTCCCGCGATGATACTGTACTTCAGCTCGGGATATGGAGGACTTTACCGAGCTCAATATCTTCGTCCTCTGGATGGATTGTCAGGATTCTTGTTGATCCTGAAATTGATGCTGTCGTTGCCTACGAACCTAATCTTCCGCGGGTGGGATTCATTGACATGATGTCCATTGACATCCACCGGGATGTGGCTGGGGGGGCGACATCTCGGTATTGGTCAAACCAGCCTTTGTCTTTCGCAACATTGTTAAAGATATTTCAAAGTCAGCAGACAGCGTATCTTCGCTGGATTCAAGCTGAGCGTGAGCGCTGGAGGAGGTGGGCTGTAAGAGAACGAATGAGTGAATCAAGGTTCAGTTGACATAAATACCTCCAGGTGGCCTCGTTTGTGAAGGGAGACCAGTGCCAATTGCCACACAAGGGCTCATCCGCATCTTTCTTAGATAGTATGAGTGAACATTCTTCTTGCTCCTGGTGTGATTTTCGTGATTCCTTGGGTAATGAAGCAATGCGATGGGAAGTGATGTGTATGGAATGAAGGGAAGCATAGATGTGAAGAACAATGGCTATTTATTCCCAACATGAGGGGCCATCTCTGTGATGCAGTTCATGTTGGGTCCTTTTTTTCCTTTACGCCCAGAGAGATGCACAGGCGGGAGGAACGCGGAAGTTCTTTGATCTTCAAAACGAAAAGCATCTCTGCTGACGAGTATACAACCAACAGACCCCTTGTTAAGACCCTGGATATGGCGCATTGCAAGGCCACCCTAAAGTTGGCTGCACGAGCCATGATGTTGAGTGCAATGCCAATGTCCATCCCCATCCATCATGTTTGTTGTTGGTCGGACACAGACCCAAAGGAGCTCGAAAAGTCCATACACTGGAACCTACAAAATCGTTGTTCTCATAATACAAGCTCCAGGAAACCGTCCTTTGAAGATTCCAGACCGGCGTCACTGAAGTGTGTCAGATAATGCCCAACAGTCATACCACGCAAACCAGGCCTTGTCCATTTCCAGGATGTGATACCCCACAGTCCCCTCTTCCCAGATCAACTGAGAACTTGTTGGAGCCAACACCACATAGGTGTTACAAAAGCCGACAGGCAAAGAGTCCCTAACTATGGAACACTCTTCCACAATCTTGGGAGCATATAGTGCACCATTCCTTCTGGAAGTTCTCGTGCGAAGCTGGCCCATCCCCATAATACCTCCGGTTGACGCCAGGTGGAAGTTCAGCCATCGAGGCTCAACTTGTTGATGCTGAGGCAGACCCTTATATGATATCCTCTAAGCTTTCTGGTTTCAATCACCTACCACACAATTTAACGAGTGGAATTATTGCGTAAATTCCAACGAGACCATCTCCAACAGCCCGAAGAGCAATGTTTCGCGTGGCTGTTGATCCCTGATCGGGACTAACTAACAGGGGTTGAGATAGATGACGGCAGCGTCCGATGTAGCTCAATTCCTTTATCTACTTGTTGAACGGCCAAGGCATCCTCGGCACAGGTGCAGTGGACGGGAAACGCCGGGGGGATAAGGTTATTTGAGGGACGGCATAATTATTACGAGTGTGCCAAGTACCAAATGAACTCATAGCATTGTTAGATACCTCGTTATTCAAAGTGAGCAACTGGGAATAGAGGCGCGGACCTAGACTTGATGTTGACTGCATAACGTGTATGATAAGCGAGTGAGCCAGACAAGGGAGTGAGCCACCTAGGTATTTTTTTGCTTTGGATTTGCGGGAAAGGTACCCAAAAATTATTAGTGCATCTTAACAATTTGTTAACGCCTTTTCGCATGTAGCCGTACTAAAAAGTTTTAGAGTGGCTCACTCGCTTGTCTGGCTCACTCGCTTGTCTGGCTCACTCGCTTGTCTGGCTCACTCGCTTGTCTGGCTCACTCGCTTATCATACACGTTATGGAAGATAGTTGGCCAAACTTCGGCAATGCGACACTGTGTCCTTACATACTTATAGGACGGCCGCCGTTGCTTTCTCCATGACTGGCCACGGTCCTGAGGAAAGACCTTGATAAACGCAAGAATGCAGACTAGGCATGGGAGGACATAATTATGTTACGATTGGTGAACAGCCCTTCGTCAAGCCTTGGGTAAGGTCTTGCATTATGCTCCTACGCACAGTGTCAGCTCCAAGTTCCCAAATCAGTTAGATACCGTGGTTGCATCAAGTGCCGTCCCCCTATCAAAGCAGTCGGGTGGCTCATCGCCTAGAAAAGGAATCCATCCAGTAGGATTCTATGAATTATTTGTCCATCACGCCCTCTTACAAATCAGCCATCACCACCACGTTCGTGCTATGCGTACAAGTCTACCCGAAAATCGCACCAACCTCACAGCCTAATCTTGCATCGTCACTCATCCCATTCAGACGGTGGACCGAACCAACGAGGAACACAATAACGTTATCAGCAATCTCCCACAATGAAGCTGATTGTCGCCGGATCAACCGGCTTCGTAGCCACCGAGGTTATTCGCCAAGCACTCTCTAACCCAGACATCACCTCCATTGTTGCCCTCGGTCGTCGTCCAGCCGCCATACCATCAAGTTTGGACACTGCGGCCAACACAACCAAGCTCAACTCGGTTATCCTCAAAGATTTCGATAATGAGTACCCGGCGGAAGTGACAAAGGAGCTGTCAGGGGCTGATGCTGCATCTGGTATGAACCATCGCCGTCACTTCCGCGCCCCCTTACCCGTTAACGCTGACCAACATTTCAACCCCTAGGACAATCGCCGTTCTGCCATCACAGTACAAGAGCATGCCCTGGGAGCATGTAGTCAAGATATGCCGCGATTATCCCGTCCGGGGCCTCGAGACCATTTCACAGCTGGCTGGCAGCGCTGAAGGGAAGAAGCCGCTGCGCTTCATCTACGTCAGCGGCGCCCTGGCTGAGCGAGACCAAACGAAGAAGCCCATGATGCTAGGTGAATACTGCCTCTTGCGTGTGCGTGGACGTCTCTTCTTTCTCTCGTGACTGGAGGTCTCCGATTGCTGACCGGACGCAGGGCGAAGCCGAAACACATCTTCTTGAAGCCGCAAGGAAGCTCAACGGGACTGTCCAGGCGGGCATTGCCAAACCGGGCCTGATTACCGAGAATGAAGGGCTGATACCCATGAAAAGTACCATGCTTCCGTTTATCGGGCTTCCGGCTATCCGGATCACCGAGATCGCTGCCGCTCTTATTGATCAGGCAGTGAATGGGTTGGAGAAAGACACGTTACTGAATGAGGATATGGTGAGGATTGCGCATCAGAAGTAGTCAGTGGTTTATCTTGTTTTCCCTGCAGTCTGCTTGGGCTACCCCTTGAGAAGGGATGAGCATTTCTGGTGTCCTAGAGTTGGTCGTTAGACAGAGAATTCAGGTCCAAGTCCACCCACTGTGCCGGGAAAAAAAATCATTTGGTCATACCAAACGTCTTGGACTATCTTATAACGCAGAAGGAAAACGAAATCATCAACGGACCAGCCGTCGTGCTGCTTCTGCCCACCCTAGCAGTGTCGAGCTAATACTGCTTCTCCTGATGCTCATCTAGGAGCCTTAGGCTCAAAGGCCGGCAGGAAACGGATCCAACGGCATCTCAAGTGCCTCAATCCAGCTTCTGATGGCACTAATAATAGAGTAATGAGAGGAAGATTTGCCCTACACGATACAATCCCACCAAAGCCTCCTCTCAATCTCTCCCTCAGTGTCGGTGACCCATTGAAAATAGCCCTCCGCAGAAAGGCTTTTAGCAAAGGTCGAATTGTCCAGCTCATACCCATTATTGAGGGGGTGTGGTTTCGGCTGCCAACATTACGAGACGAGTCTCTATGTACATGCTATTGTCACAGTGCCGTGGAAATATGGGATAGTCTTGGATCTGGAAATACACCAGCGTTTTCATATCAGTGCTGAGATCGACGACACACGTTTGGGATACTGAGAGCCCCAGGCGTCCAGAGTGGGTGAATAACTCAGTCCGGGTAGCCTAGCATTTCCAGGGGCAGACCGCTGGCAAATCGAGTCCCAACCATTCCTGGCAAAATATGCCATAATTTGCACCAGAAATATACAACGTGTTCTTGAGAATAGCCTTGTCAACAGTATCTGGACTGTTGGTATCGGTTCGCACGTGCGGTGTGATGGTGTCAGCATCCTCTACACGGACAGCCAGGCGCTTTCTCCAGATTACGCTGGGGGATAGTGCGGCGGAAAGCTATGAAGGTACCTTTGTGATACCAGGCTCGATTGTTGACGACCAAAACACTAGGGAGTGGTTAGCATACTTTGACACCAAACATGTAGGAAATGTTCACGTACTGCCATCCGAGAGTCCGAGAATCAATTTGGAGGTTCCAGGCATCGTCGACCAATGCCGGTCTGGGCACACTTTCGTTTCGGCAGCTGTGGCCTCTTTGGTAGAAAAGTGGACAGCTCGTTTTGCTAAGGCTGAGATTGTTGTATTCTTTAAGCTGGGGGCCACGTCGAAGCGAGGCTGATGGTGATGGTAATCTAGTGTGCATGCAGGAAGCTGAACCTGGCATGAGTCCAACACAGCCCAATCCGACACCTCCAGGTGGCTGTGATTTTGCCTCAAAGCCTCCGAGTTGCTGCTATAGCTTTGACCTAGCTGTTCAGTAGTGGCCAGCCAGTGGTTTTATGGGAACCTAGCTAATCAGGGACGGCATGCGCGTACTACGAGTCCGGCATTATCATTCTCTTCGGTGTACAGTCAGGCCAGATAACCATACTGGTACAATCGGGATCTTGGTCTTTTCGGTAACGTGCTTTATCAGCGAGTGGAACGCTTTGCCCGACCTGCACAACCATCCTCAATTACGACACTTCAACACTAGGAACCAACTATAATTACATCAGAAATATCCAGGCGCGGCTTCGTCCGTTGTACCTGTACCCGAAGCATCACCGTCCCCACACCTCCATCTCAACCCTGGGCCATCCACCTCATATTTCTGCTGATGAAGTAACCCGGCTTATGATTTGTGTTGCCCTCAATAATTAGGTGGTTTTCCCTCATGTTTTGGACGCTTCTTTTACCCTAAGGTAAACGGTTGACCCGGGTTTGCTGCACTTGGTGTACCAACCCGGCGATTTGTTACACTGGGAAGGATAAACTAAGTTAGCTAGAGCTCACGTTGAGGGAAATGAGGAGAGATAGGAACGCTGTGTGCAAGCTTCACTAGTAGCATCTACTTACTGCCATCCCGCAACCTTCACGTTCCCGACAATTGCGCCTCTATTCTCGCTCAGATACACGTCGGGCCTGACGACCGGTGGCACGAGAGAAGGTTGCTCGTCATTGCGGTTGACATTCTCCTTCGTAGGTAGAAACAGAGTTGGTGTCGGATTGCTAGCTAGGTAGTAGGTAACTAGGTATCGAAGCTAGTAGAGTGGTTCTGTCCTTGAGCTCACCACGTTCTTATGCTTCCATGTTGTGGCATTTGTAATGCATTGTAATCGTTGTGGACACGGCTGGCAAGGACTGATTAATGAAGATTAATAAAGAACAAGCGAAAAATGCCGTTTATTGATTTTAACAAGGGTTGGTTCGAGTGGTACGCGTAGCCGAAACTCCAGGGCCAACTTGAACAATGCCACAGATCAACGCACCCCGGAAGGGAAAGCCACCTCGACCTGTCGACCAACTGAGCATGTTTCAGTGCCGTTTCTATGCGACCCATCCTCCCAAGGCGAGGCGACGACGCAAAGAGGTCGATCTTTTCAGGGTATGTTCTTTGGTCCAGTTTCCTTCTCCAGCCAATGCATTACGAAGGACCCAACAACAATGAGTTGGTTGGAATGGACTCGCGCTTCCAGACTGCCCTTCTGGACTCCCAGCCGAGTTTCTACGTTCATGGTGTTTCAACACCGACCAACCGCGGCCGTGGATCAAGAGGCCGCCAACCGGAAAGAGACTGGCGGCAACCGCACCGGGCTTTTTCGTTTACCCTTGCCTCATCAACCCTCCTTCAAGTCAACTACTACCCTTCCTCAAGATTCTCCCGGTTTCCGCAGCTGAAAATGCTATGCAGAAGCAGGAGGCACCCACAGATGAACTCTCGGCCTTCCTGTGGAAACGATATCTCACACGCTCGGATCAGAGCTCCCTAATTGCTCCAGTCCTGGAAGGGACGAGGATTCCAAGTTATGGTCGACGCAAACCTGCTGTATGGTCCGTGGTTACGAGCAAGGTCTGGTGTTGTGCCGTACGGAACTGGTAATACCGAAGCAGGAGAGGCCGGGTTCGTTCCTTGACGTCAAGGGACGCGCTCAGCCAGCCTCATGTCGGCGACGCGGGGTCACCTGCCCAAGACCCGACGACCTGCGGGGTCGCTGCGCTATGACAGCAGATGTGACATCATGCGCCACCGTCTGTCAAAAGATTGCTCGGTCGGCCCTGTCCCGGTGCTTTGTCGCGCAGTGTTATTCGCTCCTCGGCTTCGCCCATGTCGTCCAGACAAGCTCTCAAATGTAATGTCTAATCCAGGAGCAGCTCCAGCTGCCTGCCGGATCAATCACAGCATCTGGAAAAAATCCAGCCTCTCCGCTCCTCCTGCTCGGCCTTCTTGCGGCGGGGCGACCAGTTCCGGGTCGTCCTCGACGGCAGGCTTCTCCTTCGCCTTGACCTCATGGATATCGGAACGCCTGTACGGTCCGTCTCTTGGTCAGGTCAGCCAACTCCTACGTACCATCCATGGGGTAGAGCACGCGGAACATACGTGATTACCCTCCGGACGGATGGCGACAGCGTTGCGGTATGGAACTCGTGCGCGCGACGTGCTGCTTGTGGTAGCGAGGAGTGGCTTCTCGATGTCTGAGATGCGGACTGGACGCAGATGGGGTCTGGGCTTTTCGGATGTGCCCCTTTGGGGCTTGCGCCTGCGGAAGAGGGAGCTGAAGCGCCGGCCATGGTTGATGGGGGTGAAGTTCAGATTGGTGTCGATGTTGAGTGAAGTAAAGCTGACGTGGGTGAGACGAGTCGAGAGTTGTTGTGAAATGGGAATGAATGGCGCCAAGAGCAAGCACACCCGTGACAGGTGGTGGAAATTGATATCTCAAGCCGCCACTCAGACCGGACTCAAGAGGGGAAGCCGCAACCTCACCAAGAGAGAAGTTGATCGAGGGTTGCCAGTGCCAAGCCTGCAGTGCAGGCAAAGCCGGGTTGACAGAAAATCCTGTCAAAGCTGAGAATGCCGCCGTTTTTCAGGCAGCGGGGAGTTGCTGCCTTTGTATTGTTCCTCTAGCATGATGAGAAGTTGCACTCATTCATTCCAGTGACTCCAGCAACCACAATCCTTCGCCAACCCCTGGCACGGAGATGGTCCAAATTTGGTCGAGAACATGACCAGGGATGATGAGGCTGGCCTATCAGCAGGAAGGGTTTCGTTAGTGGCGCTGCTCCGGGTTAGCGCAGCCGATGAACCCAAAAGCAACAGCTTAACGCGGGGGATCGACCCGCTTTAACTCGGGCCTTGCAGGACCGGCGCGGTTCCGTGGAGCCGATGTCCCTTGATTGGGCCGAGGGAAAAAGCACATCATACTTCGTACCATACTTTCCTTTGTTTTTAGACGTTCCTGAACTGTGTTTCTGTAACGGATACTCGTTCAGCTAACACAGGAACAACTTGAAATCGCCAAGAAGACGTGGTGGTTCCCATTGTGAAATCCTTTGCCTGACCGAGTTTACTGCCGCAGTCAGTGCCAACGCCTCCACCATGTCTTCCCAGGGCACAGCAGCTCCCCGGTGGTGGGTGGGGCAGTGCATGTGGTCATCAGCAGGCCCCCTTCGACAACACCACTGCAACCCAACGGTGGCCGTGTGGGGTCAAATGGGAGCATCTAATTTCGCGCCCATCCTGATTGCCAACAGCAATCGTTGACCCCTCCAGGCAACAACGTGCAAAAGGTTCTTGGCATGATTCTGACATCCAGATACGGATATATCTTGCGGCTGTATGTCTGCAACACCCGTTGCCTTGGACCAGATATAATAATTACACCAAGCATCTGGCGCTTCATCGTGCTCAGTCTTAATGCTGAGGTCGGCTGCAAATCTATGCTCGGAGGGACATCCCCGAGATTGCGATGATGCAAAAAAATAGAACAACGATCCAGGATCTATGTTAGCGCTATGATGGTCATTGAGGAAGTCAGTTACTCCAGGAACGTTGTTGAAGGACTTGGCTACATGGTTGACGTGAAGCCACCTTGAACCAATCACCTTGTTTCTGACGCTTTCAGTGTCCGTTGAACGAACACCCAGGTTCACAGCATTTTCTGTGGGTGTTACTGATCCTTGCCGGATAATTACTCTGTGGCTTGATGGAGGAGCCTGGCGCTCTGACCTGCATCCACGTTAGCATTGCTTGATGAGGCATCGGGTCAAAACTTGAAGTTCATCAGGGTACTGGAAAACTGAATGATCGGTTCCATATATGCCATATGCCGTCATCGAAGACTAGGATATCCATCTCATGTCTGGGAAAATGAGGACGTAAATCTCGAGTCATTGTACTCGCTTGTGTTCCTGATCATTGATAAGTGCTTTCTGTTGTATCACTTGCAATACGTATGTCCTGCTAAAGATCCGGTGTATGTTTGAAGGAATCGGTCTGAATGTGGAGGTCAGCATCTCGGTGCTAGTGCTGTCATCAATCCTTGTTACTCGTCATAATATGCTTTTTAAACCTGACGCATGGTCACAGTCCGATCGTAGCCGACACGTCACCCCCCATCGACGTTGTTATCATGTATAAAAGAGCGAGTTCCCGAGCCATCCATTCCTGTAACTGCTGTAGAGCTACCATAACGAACCTGTGTGCTAGCCAAACCCATATCTGGCACCCCAACCCCTTCAACTTTTGGCCTCCATCCGCTCCTAAATCTCGACTCAAGGCACCGGCCTTCCCTTGCCAACCATGTGCTTCACAATCCGCCTTCTCTACGCCTGCGCCTATGACCCAGCCCTTGCCGAGCCAGGCTGTCAAAGCTCCAAGGGCCGCAAAGAATCCCTGTACGACGACCGAATCCTCTCAGACCGCTCAACCCCAGTCATCAGGTACTGCCCTGACCGCCGCGACAGATCCAGCGACAGCGAGCTGGCCTGTCCGCATCGCATCGAGACGTGCGAAGCGCTCGAGGAGATTGTTTATCCGCTCAAGTGTCCTGTCTGCTGGGCGGCTTTTATCAGCAGGCTTTGTCTCTCACGGATGGAGAAGGAGATGATACGGCAGACGCAATTTGAGGACAACCGCGGCTGGGAGATCAATGACGAGACGCTGGAGATTGACCTGGGCTGGGTCGTGGAGGATTACATGGATGGGGTGGTAGATAAGTGCGTTATGGAGAAGATCCAGCTTGAGAAGCGGTGGGATGCGGCCGTCTTGGAAGCCGTGGAGGCGTTACCAAAGGATACAACTGAAGGGGTTGATACAAGAGGCTTGGTAACGCTGCCGTTCACGGGACTGGATTATGGCAGTTACGAGAGGAAGAAGCAAGCGATGCTAGATTTGCACCGGGCGAGGCGCAGTCCGCAGCAGATTGCAGGGCATGGGAGCAGACTTCCCCGTCCTTTACTGGGAAAGGAAGTAAGCCGATCCTCCCCTGATTATGAGACTGGTTTCTCATCGTGAACTCCTCTATATCAGGTTCAGCGCTTTGCAGGAGCATTCTCTGTCCTCCATCTCAAGCATTTGCACGCCGGGTTCTCGCCCCAACTTAGAATAATGAGATATTGATACTAAATAATACAGCCAAGCTTCCGTTGTATGTGACTAGTCCCGAAATGTCAGTGCTGTGAAGTATTATGCTTTCATTCTAAAAACCTAAGGACTTCCCCTACCGTCTGAGATTCTGAAACAGCAGTCATCCATTACTCTGTATGATAACATCAAAAAACCGTGACAACAGCCTCACCCTTGCTTTCCGAATACATCCGTCAAGGGCTTCTCCACCGAAGTAAACTTCAAATCGTAATCAGGAAAGATCCGATCCCACTCGTCAGAGACACAGTTCCAGCCCTCGGCCAAGTTGAACGAGACTCAGCACAGCAAACCCCTGGTGATCTCCTCCTTGGCAGGCGCCGACAATGGAGGGTGCTCTACAACAGAGAGAAATGAGGCATTGACAACGCCGGCACTGAGGTTCTCAAGATCCATGGTTTCGAGCTCGTACGGTTTGCCTAAAGCGCTCGTGCCAGGCATTGACCCGCACTGTTATACCTGAACACCGTTGGCGCACGACTCAACCCTGACTTTCTCACCAATAGCGGTCTCCTCAGCGATGGACAGAGTCTGGCCATTAATTCCGCCTCCCTTGAGCCACTGGCCCCTCGTGATTGACGGTGTTCTCCACATGTTGACAAAGTCGTGAATCGAGGTGTAAATGATGCGGCTGTCCACGCCTCCGGGAATGCGGGCGCCGGTGTTTTCGTGGTCGACCATCAGGAAGAGACCGCCTGGACGTGCGCGGCAGATGGACATGAGCCGGCGAGGTAGTTGAGGAACCGCGGGGCTGGAAGAGGATGTATTCGATGACCGAGGTAAACAAAATCATTTAGAGGATGAGGGTGGGAGATTGACTTTCTTCTACTTGTTGTGCTCGAGGTAGTTGCGTATCGTGACTTTGTTGTCGTACCAGGCGAGGTGGGTTGATGTTGGCACTAGCAGGAAAAATGTCAGCGTCAGGCCTGCCTCGATTGCCGCATGGACGGGGCCTTTCTGGGGCTGGCTGTCGGTGTCCGAGCGCGCGGCAACGAAGGAAAACACGAGGTCCGTGTCTTTCAAAGTGCTGATAAGGGTTTGCTTGTTCCGGAGTCAACATTCACCCAGGTATTCCCGCCCACGACTTGCTCAGGGGTGGCATCCTGAGCATTCCACATCAGTCGCCATACCAACAGCTGAAGACCGTTCTATGGGGTTCAGGCACCCAGAGAGCGTCTCTAAAGAAGGCTTCATGGTCGGAATGGACTCGGAGACGACACCTCTGGCGATAGTGTCCAAGCAAGCAGCGAGTTCCATCAGGGGCAATCTGAATTGAAAACCTAACAGACGCTCGCTGTGATTCAAAAAGAGGAACTGGCCTTAATGCTGTCAACAGCCACCTGTTCTCGTGACAGGCGAACCTCCTCCATGGTTAATTACTCCCAAACAAAAGACTTGACGTGCTGTGGCTCCACTCCATTTCTGTGCAGCCCGTAAACCCCTCCTTGTTGCGTTTCTTCCTTGCCGGACCTTCTGAGACTCGGCTCGTGCCGGAAAATCTGAGCAAGCATTGGGCGTCTGGGTTCGGGGCTCCAACACCATTCACGCTCACCCAGGGCGGTTACTCAGGCTTCCTGCCATACGCAATACGACGAACCACATAAGGATTGAGGCCTGGCTGTCGAAGCTGTGGCGATGTGCGCGCAGAAAACTTGCACTTCTACCGGAGTCCATCAAGCACGTTACTGCACATGTAGAGCAGGTATCCTGAAGGGCCCGCGATTTATAATTAGTATAGCACCCCAAATGGCGCAACGTCCTGTGAATGGAAGGGGAACGAAACGTACCCTCAAGATCACCCGTAATGGTGGCATGGGCAAACTGTCCGAGTTGCTTCTGTTTCTCATCTCTGGGCCATGTTCCCAAGGGAACCTTGATCTCCTTGATGACGATGTCCGTAAACCCTGCCTCCTCCATCCCCTTTCGTTGGATCTCATCCTCGTAAATACGGAAAGTACGCCCGAACTTTCTCCCTCCCTCCCAGTAGACCTTGGCCATCTGGTCAAGCGGGCTGTTCTCCGGCGGTACGCCCAGACTCTCGCTGTGAATGAGAGCGGAGGGCTCTTGGTGCTCGAACCAGCCTCCTGGCTTGCAGCAGCGGAAAGCTTCACGGTAGAACTTCGACCAATCGGCAATGCTGCCGACGAGGAACCGGGTGTGAATAAAATCGAACGTGTTGTCGCCCCAGGTCCAGTTAAGGTTTGCGTCGTCAAGCTCGAACTTGACATTAGGAGGTATCCAAGTTGGCTGGATTGGAGAGACGTCAGTACCGAGAACCTCGGCGTTGGGGTGCGCATCGGCAAAGTCTCTGAGATACTCGACGTGTTAGTTTCAACGAAAGATAAGCGGGCGAAATGACATCGTGCTGGCCCCGTATTCCACTCACATTGCCCACATGCCCGTTCCTGTGCCAACATCGAGAACCTTTGAAAGCTTGTCGTGATCCAGGGGCGCCAGATAGAGCTTGCCGTCCAACATAAGTTCGGCCATGTGATGGCTGTGTCATAAGTTATTTCGGCAGCCCCGTATGTGATTGAAGCAGGGTTCACACTTACTCCATATCCATAAGCTCCTGATGTCGATCATCATTCGGGATCCAGGCTTCAGCGTTACCAATCTCCCTATGGAACGTACGTCCATGGAGGGTCCGGTACTCGAGAATGCTTTGAGTCAGGGATGCTGTACTGCTCGCAGCATCACTGTACGCCGAGTCTGCGTCATTCACAACGTTTTCGAGCTACAGCAAAAGCAATCACGGTTAACAGGATTCAGTGGATGTGGTGGTCGGTGATGGCTCGTGAAACCTCAACGTACAGGCTGCCAGTGCGAAGCGGGGAGGATCCCGGCTTCGGGCGACAGCTCGGGGGAGACTGCTGCCCGACCCCGGCTGCTGCTCCGCTGTGGTTGGTGACGTTGGGGACCTGGGTGGCTGCGGCGCCTTGGGAGATGTCGGGATGTCCGCGGCCTTGGGCGGGGTGGCCTCGGGCGAGGTGGGCGAGGCCGAAGACTCGGGAGGTGGCGATTTCCCAGTGTCAGCCATTTTAAGGGACTTGTGTCAACAGCAAAGCTGAGGGTTGATACAGATGGAGAACGCGGAGGAAAGCTGGCAAGGGTGGTGTCTCGAGAGACTGGGCCAGGACGTGTCTTGTTTTGTCCTCCCAGTGGGGAGGAAGCGAGGGGTTCAGAAGAGCAAATCGGGAGCGGTTCCGGTCCACCGACGCCAATGCTCGCGTCGAACGCTAATGATGCGACGGTTTGGCACATGCTCCAATGAAATGTTGCTTGTGGACAAGATCCTGGTCTGTCATCGGAAAAGTGAATGCTTGAAACCATGTTGGCACGGGAGGTTGTTGACAGTTCATTTTGTTACCCCGCTTGGTGAGAACGATGGCTGCAGGACACCAGCGAAAGGGCCTGACCTGATTGTGGTCCCGCTGAGGAAACGTGAGGGATTTCCACGGTGCCTGGAAGGATCAAGGAACAGCGGTGGGCCGCCAACCAAATTCACGGACGGCCCCGCGATGTTTCCAGAGGCTACCGCCATTCGGCACCACGAGCCGAACCTGGGACAGTTTTGGAGCGGCAAGCGACAACGCAGAGGTGCCGAGAGTTGGGGATGGAACAATCCCATGCTCGCTTTTGTGTTCTGTAGGAGTCCAACGAAACGAAGGGTTCGAGAAACTGTCACTGAGCGGGATGAGCTGTCAGCCGCAACGAACCGGGACAAAACAAGCCAAACCCCCATTTACTCACTCGACAAACGTTGTTGATGTTGTTCGAGGGTTGAACCGTGGCAACTCCGTAGCCAGGTACCCCAAATATTCCAAGCCCAGTGAATCGACCGGCGTCGAGAAGACCGAGACGTCGCGCCCCCCTGGCATCACACTCACCATGAGGCGATTTTGGTGAGAATTGGGGGAGCAGTCCACCGGCCAGGTGAATGTTGGTGGAGCCGCGAAAAAAGCGCCGACATACGCCGACACGTCAGGTACAGATTTTGGCTCCTTACCGAATGGGTTCATGCCTGTGTCTGCTGGACGAACAGACCATCCTGCCAGGCCATCACTTCCATTTTCGGTGATACACGTCCCACGACGTTGGAGGTCGGCAGCCACTCTTGAGTCAGACTCGACCGCCCTCTTGACCATTGTGAGTCCGGTCTCGAGCATCACTACTCCAGGCCACCGAAGAACTTCTCCACAGGGGCCGGGAGTACCGTTGGGGAGTAGAGGAGCCGAATAGCGCGGCGGTGCGGCAACGGCAGGCGTTTCTCCTTTATGACGTATCGGTCCATGACGGCTAGCGATTCGAACGACCACGCGTTGAGGCGGAACGGTAGCAAGACGGTCTCATGGTAGAGTTGCCGACACACGGGGGAAAGCAGCGTCATTCCGCGAGGTGAGGGGCAATCGCTAGCTTTCGACTCTCTCCAGGGGTTCTGGTCTCTGTCGAGGATGCGGCACCAAAAGCCGCCCTCTGTCGTCTTGTAGTAGCGCTGGCCATTGCGTGTCCGCGGCTTGTGTTCCCATTTCTTGAAACGCACGTTGATCTGGCCGACATTGAGAACGAGTTCGTAGATTCGATTGCGGAGTTCGGGGGCAGGCGGGGAGGAAGGAGAGCTGCTGATTGCGTTCCCAGCTGCACAAACAGGTCCTGCTGTTCAGCAAGTCCGGAACAGCGGTCACATGGGGGTCGATAGAGGAGTGAATGCGACTTACAGCTCGAATTCTCGGGTGCCTTCCTTGGGAAACGACTTGAGGAGCATTTTGCGGATCTTCCTCTGCCGTTCCTTGTTCAGCTGCATGTCGCGCGCAATGACTGTTGGGTTTGAAGGACTATTTTTTGATGGCTTTGTGTCGAGATGAAAGTTGCGACCAAGGAGCGCAAGTGGAAGTGACGTTGATCTTCCGCGAGCGATCCGCAACTCGAAGAACGGCGGCCTGGTTCAGGATGTCTGGGCATCCCTGCCAGTTCGTTCCAGCCATTCCACTTTTGAACCCCCACTCTTCCTCGAGTAACCACCAAGCAGCACGCACTGGTCTCAAACCCGATAACCTACTGTGTAAAGCAGAGAGTTTCACAGGAACAAAGTCAGCATGGTCTCCGTCACACAGGACAGACTGCCTCGTTGTGAGAGTTAGAGCAGCTCAATAAACCACAACCGCGGGCTGCGCAACAAGGGTTCTCACTCTTCCGGGTTCCCTTGCCTGCATCATGATGAGATGTCCACACTGAAGCAATGGAGGGTCGGCGGTTTGGTGGCTGTCGTGGCATTCAGGCTGCTTGCCGATGCGGAACCCGAGGGAATTCCTGGGCGGCTGATACCTCTCATGTCCGTCTCGAGGAATCATGAATGGAACAAGAAGGACAGGCGAGAACAGAGGGCTGTGAGACACAACAGACAATAAAAAGAAGAGGCAAGAGGCAAAACACGAGACGAGATACCAAGAAACATCTCCGATTCCTCCAAGATCAAAAATCGGGGCATCAAATGGAGGAATAACAGACGCGACAGCAGCTTCCAAAAGATAACCAAGTGGGACCCGCGCGGGTTGATGTGGGGTCTTATGCATGGACTTTTGGGGACCCACAAGGACAGAGGGAAGCCAAGAGTCCTGGACACTACCCCAAAAGTTCCTTCGCAACCAACCAGTGATTGTGAAGCCTTCGAGGAGCACCGCCTCAAGTTAGCATAGATGTTTTCGGCCTCAAGTCTCTCCGGATCTCTCGGGACATGCGCCAGCAGCTGAGGGTGACGCAACCAGCCTTGCCTCGGCATATGGGCGCCTTTTCCAGATATTGAAGAAATGGGCTTGGACTCGGACTCATTGTCCACAGGTGTTTGACTTTCCCTTCACATTCACGATTATCGACGTTTCCAAAATGGGGCCCCCTACACGCAGCATGCAGGAGCTTTATGCAAGCCCAGAGGACTGGGATCACCACCGAGAGACCATCACCCGGCTGTACCTGCATGAAAAAAAGTCGCTGCAGAGGTCATGGACTATATGGCCTTAAACCATTTCTTCTTTGCCACGTGGGACGACTCTAATCCCTTGAGGCAGATAGAGACTAACCAAAGCAGCGTCAAAATGTATCGAACCCGCATCAAGAAATGGGGCATAGACAAGAATAACAAAGCTGCCGAGGTGGCGTACATGGTCCGGCTCAAGAAACAGCGCGACGTTCTCGGCAAGAGGTCTTGTTCTCTACGTTCGAACCGGCCGTCGACTGGTAGGACGGAGGTCAGACAACTCACTTCAACCACTAACCATCCCCAGGGACGATATCGAGCGCTATCTCGCCCGCACTCCGACTTCTGGACAAAACACAGCTGCAACTCCCTTGACGTTACTAAGGCCGGCCACGAAATCACCTGCAAGACTCCACCCCCGAGCCCGCCCCAAACCCCTGCGTCTGTCCCACCATCCCTCGACGCCGCTCAGGACCTGCGCATCCACGAGGAGATACTACGCTTCTTCCGCGATTACACTGAAGGCTCCTTCGAGCAAGGCGTCTGGCATCTCTCGTCCACCCACAACCGCTATCCGGCCGCGGCGGAGTCGAGGCCAACGCCCGTCTCAACATCTGGTACG
>JARNGD010000252.1:0-17506 GCA_031001845.1 Achaetomiella virescens
GAGACCTTTTAGACGGTGATGGGGTTAACGACGGGAGGCTGAACGGTATGGGGCCTGGGCACGGTAAAGAGAAGGACGCTGTTGGGCTGAGGACGTTCTGGGCCGAGGAGGTGGAGGTGGATCATGAGCTTGATGCAAGCCTGGCGAAGGTAACCCGTCCAGCGAAGGACCCAAGTTCAGAGGAGAGGCACTGGCTCAGTGCGTCCGTGAGATGCGCCGGGCCCTGGACGGGGAGTAGGAAGACCGGCGATCGTCTGATCAGGGCACTTGGGACTGGTAATGGTAATAATGCTTGGGTGATGCGGGAACAAGGAAGGGCTGTTGGGTCACTATTCAGAAAGAGCAGTGGGTACGGCGTACCGTATAAGACATATCTAGTCGTGTATGGGTTGGGATAGTCAGTTTCAGGAGAGAGGAGAATGTAGGAGTTCAGAGACTTTTTTTGTGAGTGTGTGTCGTTGGCCGAGATGATGGGCAATCCACGTATCTTCGAAAACCCAGACATAATTCGGATCCAACCCATCCCATTTTTTTACGTATCTGGTACACTATAATAATGATACAAGAACACGCCACATCTACCGCTGCCTTCCCAACTCCCCGCGCCCGAACCAAGACCTCCTCCGAGTTCCCACCTAAAACTTGAGGCCCTTGATCCGCTTGGTATACTTCCACAGGTGGCGGTACTTGGGGCTTCTGGCGCTTGGCTTCCCAACCGCGGGCCTTGCGCGGCGGCTTAAGCGAGATGACGCGCTGGCGCTTGTACTCGATATCGGCGCCGGGGATGCCATGGCGGGCCATGACATCGGCCGTGTTCTCGTCCCACACGCTGCGGAACAGGTTGAAGCCGACGGGATTCAGCTCGAACTTGTCGCGGAAGCTCTTGAGGCTGAAGCCCTCGCGGCCCTCGCCGTCGTACATCTCCTTCAGCTTGGCCGCGTCGAGGGGCGCGTTGTTGCTGTGCTGCAGCACGAAAATGCTCATGCGGTGGTAGGGCGCGCCCTTTTGTGCGAAGGCGGGCAGCCAGGGGACCGCGAGGGCGCCGAGGTCGGGGGAGGCGGCGGCCGAATCACTGCCTAACCTGGTCAGGGGAAGGGAGGTCTTGGTCGGGTCCCAGGGGATGTTGGTCGCCAAGAAGTGGAGGCGCTTCTTGAAGGAGTCGGTTCGCGGCGTCCGGACATCTGAGTCCATGACTACGACGGAGAAGAGGCGTTCGCCCTTGTCGAAGACCTGCATACGGAGTGTGGGGGCTGTCTCGGTGATGCGGCTGTTGAGGAAGGCGCCCGGGGCGACCTTGTAGCCGCGGAAGGTCATCTTGATCCATGGTGGGGTTCGAACTTGGGCAGCAGATCGGGCACGATGTGGAACTGCTCAATGCGCTGCAGGATGATCTTGCGGTCATGGAGCACCACTTACGGTGGGCGAGATACCGGTAGACGGGCTTGTTCATATCGCCTGCTCGGGTTGATTAGTTGGGACAGGCCAAACGGTGAAAGGCAGGCGGATACGCACCCTTGCCATCCTCAAAGCGCCTCTTCACCATGGGATCGTTGATGTCTGCCAGGATCTTCAGCCTTTCGACATATGCCCTCAAGCTCTCCAGTCGCTTCTGCTTGTACGCCTCGCCGCCGCGGAAGGTGCTGGCATCGGTCGCTTCCAGCCGCTTGATTTTTGCGGTCTCGGCGATGATCTTAGCCACCTTCTCCTCACGGTCCTGGGCCAGAATCTTGCGCGCCTCCTGGAAGCACTGGTATGGCAGCTGCTCAAAGGGGACATTGCCAGTCGTGGCGAGGGCGGCCCGCCTTCTCCGAGAACCGAGCTGTGGTGACAGGAATTGCGACAGCTGCTCCTCGGTTCCCTGCTTGATCATTGAGGGGTATGGCGAGGCCTTCTGCTGGCCGAGCAGGGCGGCATCGGCGGCGGCCTTCTGAGCCTCGGCGCTGGGTTCTGCGGGCGTGCTTGTCGTCGTCGTCTCATCTTTCCGGCTCGGCGTCGACGAGAACTGGCGGATGGCAAGCGGGCGGGGGTGCATGCTGCGGTGCTGGTCGCTTGCCGAAGCGACTGCACTATGGGCCGCGCAACCTGCTGGGGCCTCGACATGGCGGGCGCGGCGGGCGGCGGAGGGGAGTTGAGGTCGAAAAATCGGAGCCAAACTGCTGGCTCTCTCTCAATTGAGAACCGAGAGTGAATTGCCTGCGGACCCTTGGACAACACGCGCCGACGAAATTTCGCGGACCCGCTGCGACAGGGGCCGGCAACCTCCGCGGCTAGCGCCGTCTGTGCGCTGCGACTCCAGATCTTTTTTCGCGGACATCAGGCAAAGCAGCAGCGAGCTCCCCTGGGTGGACTGGGCCATTTGGTGACTGCGTGACGGACGACCGACGACGATATAACTCGACCAGTTCCAGTTCACCCCTGCAACACGGCACTGGGTGCAATCGTCGCGCGATAGACCGCCGCCATGGCCGGGAAGGGGATGAAGAGCCTCAGCGAGGCCATGCGAGGGCTGACTCTCGCCGCACAGCCTTGCAGGACAATGCCGGTATGCGTTGCTCTCCCGTCAGCTGCTTGGGGTATCGCTGACGGTTCATGTGTCTATGCCAGGCCCGGCAATTACCGGCGGCATGCAGGAGGTCAATGGCTACGGCAGTTGACACACAGCCCGCCAACATCACAAGATCGGTTACCGACCCGTACACTCCCCGTAAGTGCACCTTACCCGGCATGCTCGGCCTTCTCTGCAGCCCTGGCTATGTGCTGACAACTTTCGGCAGTCACGTCAGTCCCCCTCACCATCTACTCTTTCCCCTCGCTCGAACCCCGCTCCCTCGAGTCCTGGTCGCCCAAGCACCTTCACCTCCCCCTGCGCCGCGATATCCTCCACCTGGCCGTGGTCTACGAAGGCGACAAGACCCGGCAAGGCACAGCCTCGTCCAAGACGCGATATGAGGTGCACGGCTCGCACCGCAAGATCCGCCCGCAAAAAGGCACTGGCCGCGCCCGTGCCGGTACGAAGCAGTCGCCCCTCTTCCGCGGCGGTGGCAAGACGTTCGGTCCCAAGCCGCGCGACTTCAGCACCAAGCTCAATCGCAAGGTGTACGATCTGGCGTGGCGCACCGCCCTCTCGTACCGGTACCGCCGCGGCGAGCTGATCGTTACCGAGGACGGGCTGGAGCTCCCGCTGCCGGACGATTTCCTGCAGCTGGCCGAGAGCGGCGTGCTCGGCCGCGAGCTCGAGGACGGCTTCGTCCGCAAGTACGTCGGCGAGCTGATGGCGGCCCTGCAGTGGGATAAGACGCACGGCCGGACGACCTTCATCACGGGCGACAGGCGGCCGAACCTGTTCACGGGCATGGATATTGCCGGCGAGAACGGCCGCGCGTTGGAACTGGAGGATGTTGATGTCAAGGATCTGCTAGAGACCGGCCGGATCGTGATTGAGCGGAGCGCGCTAAGGGAGATGATCAAGGCACACTCGAGCGATCTTGTCTCGCGCGTCGTGGTCAACGGCCTGAAGGACAGACCGGCGCTGGGGAAGGTGCTGATCCCGTGAGAAGGTTTGCTACACGGTTTGATTTGTACTATATCCTGTTGATGGCACCTGGCGACAGAGGAGGGCATTGCCGATGTGCGATTCACTGTAAAATGTAACATTCTATTTCAATGCCATACCCTTCCGTTGACTTGCTCTGGTGGCACGCAGAAACCCTTCCTGAGGGCAAAACAGCCCACGTGGTGACACATGGAAGGCACAAGGCGACTCATCAGGCCGACCGCCACGCTGGTGAGAGGATCGCATCACCTCAGTGTGTTCCAAAATAACCTGCTGTGAAAGCATGCCATGCAGGCACGAGGCTTTGGAGGCGGGATGCAGGACCCATATTTGGAGGGTCGCCCAGCACTGTGCGTCACAAAGGCAGCCCGACCACAGGCAAGCGGGGCAGCTGCCTTGCGTGAGATCCACTTTTTGTGATTTTGCAGTCGTGCACAGACCACTCTTTGCGTCTATTTAGGGATCGCCTCCCTCTCCGGATCTTCGTCCTCTTCTTTCTTTTTTTTCCCCATCCGAGTGCAGGGGTTTTACGTGTATCAGTGAGGATTCGTCCGAGATCACGTTTTTGCTAGTTGAAAACTACAACCTGACCGCTCCCAGTTGGCTTCGGCTGGCTGGGGAATTTTTGGAAAAATCCATTTCTCTTGGCAGAGAAGCATTTTTCATCTTTCGTTGCCAACGCCTGCTTGTCGGGCGTGGCGAGGAAGGACAGGGTCTTGCGAAGCGGAGGACCGGACCGGTGGATTGGGTCGACAGACTGATGGGTCGATTCCGGTAGACGAGCGCGACAGCGAATGAGCGAACTCCAGCAATACGAGCTTTTGATGCCAGCTCTGACTGTTTGGGGCAGTGTGATTTGGGCAATGCTTGGGAGTTGGCGGCAGGATTGGGCCTGCGGAGGTTATTGCCCGATGAGACAAACCGAGGCGCCAGCTGTCACTTGATCGTACAACGTGTCGGATTTGGTCAAGTTGAATGGCACCCGTTGGATCGGCTAGGCTCTGCAAAGCGCGGCCCCTTCGCACTTTCTTCCATTCCTTTTTCGAGTGATTTCCATCCTTGCATTCCTGCTCTTCGCGTCTGCTGAGTTGGGGGTCCTGATGACTCCTGTGCCTCCTTGCTACCTGGCATGAGATAACACTTTACCCCTAGTACCGAACTTGACGATGTCGAGATACAACGGACTCTCGGAGATCATTTGGGCATCTGGTAATTCACAGTTTCATGTGTGCTGAGGAGTGTGCCGAGGAGCTTGAAGCGACATCACCCTAGCCCGTTTCGAATATCTTCAATGACAGAGTGACAGATGGAGAGCAAAGCTGACCTGGATAAAAGTGCTTCTTCAGTCAGCAGTGAGATACAAGTTGCGCTAAGACTTCTGAAAATGAGGACGATCACTGCCAGTGACCTGGACCGGCTCTGCGGTTTGGCTGCAGCATCGGCCCCGCAGTTTGCCTTTCCTCAGCCAGGTTTGGTTTCAACGGGCCATCTCTGGCGCCGACAAAACAGAAAGGACCTTGAACTCGAGACTAGGTAAGGACGGGATATCAATAAATATTACTGTGTGTCTATTGAACTCTTCAAAAACTGGTCCAGAATCTCATTGTGACTGGCGTTCTCGTCAAAAGTCAAGGGAGGAACTGATAAGCAAACCCGATTGGTCCCCATCCTGGAACAAGACTTGCGCACTGTGCCGCCGGTTCTGGGAGAGGACCCACAACCCAGGAAAGAAGAGCGTCTCCTCTCCTTGCCCTGTCGCCTCACCCCATCATCGACAAACCTCCTACCGCCCAACTCAATTTCAATTGTCTAGCGCCCCGACGAGGCCGGCCAACCGCGCGAGAACCGATTCGCAATCCGATATCATTCTGACGACCAGATTCCACCGCGGATTCGAACTTTTCTCTTGCCCGCCGACCGCAGGAGGAGCCTTGGTGGACAGGAGGTTCGGTGATTACCGTCGTCGCCGTTTTCGCGCGGCTCGTCACGCAACCTCGTCCCCTCTCCGACCGCTCGCATCGCTCTATTCAAATCCCGTAAAGAGATCCGGTTTCCGTATCCGACCGCTGCTTTCTCTGCGATACCAGCCCGAGCGATCGCCTCGGAGAGGTCATCCTTTGTCTTGGTCGCCACGCGCCGAGCAGCCATCACGCCAAGATTTTCACCTGCCGACCGCCGAGATCACCGCATTTCGCAACCCTCACTCGATCCATCATGTCCTTCCACCCTCAGACACCGCAGAGCCCCTCATTCTCGCCCAGTACGACGGACCCGATGATGAGCATGACCGGCTCTGCCCCACCGACTACGACCACGCTGCCAACCCCCGCTCACAGCGTCAACGGCAGTTCGCTCCCTTCGGAAATGACCCAAGACACGGTCATGGGGGGCGACTCCCCGCACAAGCGCAAGAGAGACGTCGACGACATGGGCGACAGGGCACAGAAGAAAGTTCACGTCGAGGACCGAAAATCTGGTATTGACGACCTCCATTTGGATGTCGGCGAGAAATACCTCCTTTGCAGAACTCGTAAGGCTCCCTTCTACCTCTCCCAATCAGCACCAGTAGAGGTAGCAGCAGCAGGCGCTCCCACTTCGCTCTTTCCGTGGCGCATGTGGTCTCCTCTGCTTTGCTCGATGGTCGCGTGTAGTGGCTGAAACAGCGGGCGTTTTTGGTTTACATACAGAGACTTGGTTAACATCATGATTCTGCAGCGCATCCTGCTCCCGGCCTCCGTTGACGCAAGATCTCTTCGAGATGTATGGCTTGACGGCGCTCGCCACTGAGGTCGCCGTGTGCTTCCCAACGGCGAGAAGAACGCGCTTCGGAAAACCTACAAAGGTCACATCAAGAAGCTCGGCGTCCAAGGTCATTTCGACGAAGTCAAGCAAGATTCGCGGCGCCAGGATTCCCTGTTGATGCTCGTTAAATGCCCTCAAGACGTGTGGGACACCCGCTTCGTCCGCGGCAAGAGCACTCAAGATGGCTTCAGCAACGAAGTCCAGCAGAAGCTGCTGAGAGCCACAACCATGAGCAGGGGCGTTGTGCCCAAGACGCTGTGGGACAGCTCGGTGCTCGGAGATCTGGCCCCCGGAAAGGGCGACAAGCAGCCGGCCTCTGCGAGACCGACCGCACCCAACACACCGCTTCCCTCTGCTGGCCTCCCAGGCGTGCCTCGGGCAAAAGTCGGCACTCCGATTCCCAAGATGCGTCCAGAGCCAAGCGGAACATCAAGAAACGAAGCTACGGTGACAGCAGCTTCGAAGGCTACGGTGAGGGCTATCTCGACGACGAGACGGGCGCCGATACCGGCTACTCAACTGGGGAGGGCGACATGCTCTCCGGTCAGAAGCGGAGAAAAAAGGTGCTCATCAACAGCTCGAGTCCTGTCTGATGAACCTTTTGCTGACGCCGAATAGACCCATCCAGTCAATAAGCCGTATTCCAACCAGGTTCGAACGCCAGCCTACGGCGGCGTCACTGGTGTATAGGAGTCAGCCAGCGGAACGTCAGGCAGCCATGTGGGCCAGCCTGTCGAGTCACAGCGTGGAAGAAGCAGACACCATCTGCAGCGCATTTGAAAAAGAAAAGCCACCTGATCAGTTTTCAGGGTGATACCTGGCGGAACCGGTTGACCACACATTTCTCGCAGCAACGCAGAACAACATTCGAGTTTTGTCTTCTGCATCGCTATCGATTTCGAGAGGAAAGGCAACAACCGACCCGGAAGAAAGACGATCGGAGAGTTTTAGCTTTTGCGCAGTGTCACCGACTGGATGGGGACGAAACAAAAAAACATATGGGGCCACGACTCGCTGTTTAATGCGTGATGGAGAGATTCGGCTCCTCCTTGCGTACGAACTTGAGCGGCCCCCCTGCGATGCGGCTAGCCACTTGAGCAGCTCAGGCAGGTCAATACTTGCATTTAAGGAACATCAGCATGGCGTTGGGGATTTGGCTTCTCGGATTTTCTGGTCCTGAGATTGAATGGACCGTTTCTATACAGGATTTGAGACTGGGGTTTGCTGCATCTTTTTGGTCTCGGACAGGAAACGCATCAAGTCGCCCGAGGATAGTCATCGCTTGGACGACGGTATTGGGCAGATGGAGATGACGCCTGTTACGTGCTGGGCCGCTGAGGGCATGGGACGATGGTTACGGCCGGGCAGCGGGACGATATTACGGAGGGCAAACGGGGTGCTTTGAAGTCTATCTATGGTTTTTGCTGATTGCAGCGTTTTTCTTCTGCGAGGCCGAGATAGACAGCAAATATGAGATAAATGAGCAGCGAGCTGCTTGCATTTGGTTCCTCCTTCACTGTCATTCCTCGCTGCGTGTGGTGGTGGAGAGGGAACAGAGGTGCTCTTGATTGTGCTCTTGCATCAGACGTCAGTTCGTTCATGCCCGGGCACTGGCTGACCTGGGCTACTAGGAAACTTGGTTTATTTTTTTATTTTATTTTATTTTATTTTGCTCCGTCTCTAGGCTTTTGCTCCTGAGCAAAGCTAGTAGGCACATATTAATCGTCTGTCAGTACTCAGCTTCGTGACTGCTCGTCTGAGATATCAACAACCATATTCCCAACTTACCATGATGTGAAAGCGCCAGGAGTTGAGCCATTACCTGCATGGTCCCTTATTCCAAGCATCAACTGCCGACGCAACATACTGCGGCATTGTCTTGACCTTATGTAGTGTCTAATAATCGCACCCGCACGGCAGGTGTCCCTCCACCTCCCCAGTATTTGGCATGGCACATCTTCCATGTGTGGCCGATCTCGCGTTCGATACACATTACATTAGGTTGTATTCCTCGCAGCTTTGGTCTCCATCCACCATACAAGCAACAGAGGCTCCGTGTATGCCCCCTCCCTCGTAGCAGAGATCTCCAATCCATCATCCAGGCAACCAGATACCATCCATCTCACGACTCAAAGGCAAGGCAGGCAGTTCTGCATTCCAACGCAACCCACCAAGCAGCCATATCACCCGCACTCAGCATCCCTCCAAATCCCCCCCTCTCTTTTACATCTCTTCACCTCCATCTAGACACCCATCCGCCAGCTCTCTCCACATCAACCAGCCACTCTCACCCGTCATGCAACTCACCATCCTCCAACGCAACCCTCCGACTCGCCTCCTCCCACACCCACCCGGCAATCCTCTCCCCGACATCTCCCACCAGCCGCTCGTAGTGGGGACCGGGGAGGAATAGCCCGCAATGAGCACCAACCTCGTCCACACCTTCCATGTAGACTTCGATCCAGGTCGGATCACGGGCTCCGGCTTCTGATTTGGGGGGGAGCATGCAGAATTTGCGGCGGCGGGGGGTTTCTTGTCTTGATTCCGTTCGGTTGAGCGGGATCGAGAGGAGCGTGGTGGCAGGGTCTCGGATGGTGATTTTTCATGTTCATCGTGGTGAAAGCCTTGTTGTGGCGGCGGCAGCGGCGGCGGTGGTGGTTTGTGGAGCTTGGCGGCTTTTTGTTGGGCTTTGAGAGCCTTCTCCTCAGCTCTAAGAGCTTTCTCTTTGAGCTTGAGCTCCTTGCGCTTCTTCTTCTCGATGGCCTTTCTGTGCGCCTCGACAGCTTTCTCTCGGCGTTTGATCTCCTTCTCGCGGTCCTTGCGTAATTGGGTGTGCTCCTTTTCGAGGCGCTGGAAATCTTTCTCGGCTTGTTTCCGGGATTCTTTGTCAGGGCAGGCGTCGAGGTGGGGGGCGTGGGTGGTGAGGGGAGAGCAGGGATTGGTGGCCTGAGATATTCTTTTTCTTCTTCTTCGGTGAAGGAGTTGTAGTCGACGGTTGTGGGTTCCGCACTTAAATCTTGTTGTGCAGACTCTAGTGCGCAAGGTGGCTTCGAAGGCTCCGTTTCAGGATCGGGGATAGGCTCCAGTTCCTGGAAGATCGCCCGACGTCCTTCGTTCCCGTACTCCTCGACCGATATCTTCGGGGTTGACACTCGAGATTCCTCCACCGAAGTCCTTGGGGTCGGCACATAAGCTTTCTCGTCCGACACTTTCGGTGCCGTTAAAAGCAGGTCGTTGTCCGGCGGTGATTTGTGTGGCTCTCTGCTCTCATCTGTGTGGTTTGGAGACCTTGATGGCGATGGCGATGGCGACCTGGGCTTCTTGATAACACCGGTCGACACAGTGTAGTAATTGACGAACCGCACCCGTACGGGCCGCTGTCCCCCTGTCGCGTGATCCCAATTATCCACATCTTCCAGTGCCCTCAGCCGTTGTACCTCGACCTCAGCTCTGGGTAGTTGGCCAGACATGCACTGAACTCGAGGGGGACAGGATGTGGTTTGCGGCGGCAGATATGATATTCTCTTCTTTGTGCTTCTTTGCAAAGTGGATGATGTTCTTAACCCAGCCGCGGTCTATGAAGGCAACGTCGTTGAAAAAAGGAGGGTTGAAGAGGGGGTCAGGTTCAGCGGCCGGAGAGGTCATGGCTGAGCTGGAAGGATACGGTGTCAGGCTTGGAGAAACGGGCCTTGCCGGAGGCAAGACCTCTGAATAGGTAGAGGAGTCCGGCGAGAGCTTTTGCGACTGGAAATATTCGGTCTGCGTGCCCATCACCGGCGGGCTGGGGGATGGCCGGAAGAGACTAGCAATGCCAGATACCACGATGCCTGGGTGAAGGCCAAGCAGCGGAGCGTCAAGTGAGACAGTCCCCAGGATCCGATGACGGAAGGGGGATGAGGTGTGGTATGGGCCTTGGCTTGGCTGGGAGTCTGTCAGTTCGTCTACTTCGCTCTAACGAAGATACCGCCCCCAACCATCTCGGGCAATGCGAGGGACGTACCAGCAACACTACGTCTGCAGCGAGAAGACCGCCCATGAGTGGCCCACCAGGATCACATCGGTGGTAGGAGATTCATGGGGCGCTAACCACTTGCTGAAGTTCTCGCAGGCCAGCTCGATGGAGTTGTAGGTCTTGTACCGGGGGTAGATCTTGGTGTGGATGACATGGGTCTCTGCAAGAAGATACTTGAGAAAGGCGTGTACATGGGCCGGGAACGAGCGGAAGGACGAGTTGTTGCCCATAAAGCCATGGATGTACACAACAAGGAGAGTCCGCCTGTGGTCAGCCGCGGAGGACGATGACGGCACCAGCGACTGTGTCGACGAGGTCCGGGGATCTCGGGATGTCCACTGTGGGTAAGGGGGGCTTCCCGAACCGCCGGTAGACGCGCCGGACCGCTAGACGGTGCTGGACGGCTAGCCGGCCACGGAGAGCCACCGGAAGCGTTTGGTACCTGAAGCGTGGAGGGACCTGGGGTTGAATTTGGTGTCCACTGCATGACGTCAGAGTTCGTTGGTCAGGCTCGTCGCGAGCAGTCGAGATGGTTCATGGAAGTCGGCATACCATGATGGTTTTCAAAGAGATAGAATGACAATCAGCAACTCCAGAATAGTAGTTATTGCAGTGCTCAGTGACCTGTACGGGGAAGAGCCCCGGTTGTGGGCAGTGCACAGGTAGTGAGGAGCTGCTTTGAGGTCGTAATGATGGGACAGGAGAAAAGGACGACCCACTTTCCGACCTGTCAGGCACTGCCAAAGCGACCCCAGCGGGCGGTATGGTGAAAGTCTGTATGGAAATACGGCATGTTTCAATCTTCGCCATGGCAGGCGAGATCTCTGAGCAACAATGGTACGTGTCAGTGCGAAGAATCTGAATCAAAGGGAAGAAACAGAGAGAAGAGGCTGATATAGACAGCCAGATATGAGAAGCAAGCAACTGGCTCTCTCAGAACCATCCTGCTCTGAAATTGCCCGTATGATGGGGGAATGAGGTGACATACATGTTATAGTACGGTGAAACAATCCGTGCCGACTTGCAAGCCTGTGACGCGCTTCAACAGAGCTCTTCCGGGTTGACCGCTTGAGCAAAAGCCACAGTTATCACCGCAGATCGATATCGGCGAGACGTTACACGGTAGGATGCTGAGTATCAAATCCGCATTGGATTCTCGTGTCGTGTAACGGCAGTACATCCCGGGACAGTGGGGATCAGGTTCAAGAGCCAAAATCTCGTGTTCTGTTTGGAATGCCAGCACCAGACAAGGTGGAGCCCAGGCCTCCATACATAAATGCATCTTGGTTTCGACCAATTGGGGCGGCGAAACATACCTTACTGCAGCGATGTTGTGCTTTCGATTGGCCAATGGTAGGCTGCTCGCTGGGGAAATGGTCGACGAAGCGAAATTGCAGCGGCTGCTTCAGGCCTGACGCCCACGACGACAGTTGCGGAGCCCGCTATCTGGGCTGGCAATTTTAATTAAAATAGATCTGTCGCTGCCGGGAAGCGGCTGCTTGATATCCACGCGGCGGTGCCCTTCGCGCTGCTTTCTTCCTTTTACCACCTTGTTGCCAGGCATGCCGGTGGGAGTTTCCATTGACCTCCTCCTGCATCGCTGACATGTGGAGCGGGTGAGTCGACGACAACGTGGGCGTCAGAGCTGGATTTTTTTGGGTTGAGCATGCCTCGTGGCCCAAGTCGAATTTCCGGATTTCTCGAAACAAGACAACGGATGGACAGGATGATGGGATGATTGCCACCATGCCGAGCCGCCTGCTCCGGACCACACACAGACAGCCAGCCTTGAGTTTACGAGCAATCCACCAGCTATCCATCGACGGGGCCTTCGAATACGGGGGAGTCGGGCTGTGAGCCTGCAACTCGTGCCCACCACTACTCTCTTTTTTGGCAGCTCTTGCCCACATTCGTTCCCACAGCCACGCAATCACCATGACTAACCCAGCCAGCGGCGCTGGCGGCGGGCCTTCACTCCCTCAGGCCCGCAGCAGCAGCACCCGCCACAACCACATCCGCAACCAAAACCACAACCACCTGCATCTTCACCAACACCGTCGTTTGCATGCTGTCGAGGCCGACACTGCCTCACCACACATTCGTTCACCATCAACCGACAATAAGCTGCATGACCGCCAGGTCGTCGTCGTCCAGACCGTGTCCGTCGTCCACTACGTCGACGCTTCGGGCGGAGTCACGAGCGTCGATACCCTTGGGACCAAGCCCGTCGCACCACCGACCCCGATAGAGATCACCCGGGCCGGTGTCACCGCCGGTCTTACAGTTCTGGGTGACGCTTTGCCCAGCGTGTCTCTCTCTGGCCTACTTCCCGACTTTACCGATGGCGCGCCATCGACCACAACCTCTGCCGAGTCGGAGACGTCTTCCCTTTCTTCGTTGTCGGCGTCCTCAGAGACCCTGACGTCCGCTCCTTTCAGCAGCAGCTCGTCTGCTCTTCCGTCTGCTTTCCCCACTTTATCTGGGGTTTTCAACTCGTCATCAGGTGTGTTCTCCCGGCGTTGTACTCCGTATTTTCTTGCTGACACTTTGGCGCAGCGCGCATACCGTCGCTCTTTAGCAACCACACAATAGCGCTATTTCCCAACTCTACTCGGACTTCGACGTCCTTTCGTTCCACATTCGCTTCTACCACGACAAAGAGCAGCAGCGGCAGCAGCACTCGCTTAACTTCCACCGCTTCCAATTTTCCGACCATTGCCGCCGGTGCACCGGGAGGCGGCGACAGCGTCGGCGCTGGATCTCCGGCGCAAAGCCCTGTGCCCATCGACCCGACCCCTCAGGCACCCTCTGGTGGACTTCCACCCGAAACCCGAAACGCCGTTGTTGGTGGTGTCGTTGGCAGCGTTGCGGGCATCGCACTTGTTGTGCTGGCATTCTTATACATCTTGAAATGGAGGAAACAGCGAGTCCACGGCATTATGCTTTTGGGTGATGGAGACAACACCACCGCAACAGGGGTTTCGTATCGCCGGAACCGACCAGCCCTAACCGTGGAGGAGCAGCCATGGCGGAGCGGTCCGCTCCTTTTGTTGTACCAGCCGCTCTTGCCAAACTTACTGGGGGCAAGCGGGCGATCGAGGCACCTCCCGCGGAAGCACCAGCACAAGAGAAGGGATTCTACCGAGTATCCGGGCGGAAACTGATCTCGGTCCTCGAGTCCGGCGGCGACGGCTATAGCGATCCGCACGACAGCATCGGCAGCGCCTCGTATTTCCGTGATTCGCAGGCATTCTTGGATAACTCTAACCTTCAACCATTACAACTCGGATCGCCGATGCGGCCGGTCAGCGGCGTCCCCATCTTCAGAGACGGCCCACAGCGGACACCTGTCGAGGAGCAGGGGCCTTTATCGCCTAACCAGCGGAGATCTGCTTTTCCAACAACTCTGCGCGTGCCTGATCCAGTCGGTCGCAGTTTTGCCTCGCGCGATGGATCGCACGGGTCAGGATCGCGTTTTACGGAGGATGCGTGACGGGGTTCTGCTTTCTCTTGCCTGGAGGTTGCTTTTGCATTGTACATGTCGCATTGCTTATTCGATAATGTCTGGAACAAACAACGGCGTCAGGGCGGTGCGGGACTACTTTTGCACAGTTTGTGAGGCACCAAAGAATTGGTACCCTTGCACAACTCTTCTTGACACTCGTTTCCCAGCTTTTTCTTTGGATATGCGTCGCCAGATGCGCCATATCTGTTCAGCCACGGAACAGGATAGATATGAGGATTGGATCCGACTGAAAGAAGGTTTTGGGTATTTTGGCACCTTCATTGTCTGCCGGCGGCCGGCTTGGCCACCAGTTGCAAGATGTCGGAACTGGATTTCTGGGGTTACTCTATACACTTCACTGTACATATTCAGGAAGGAATAATCATCCAAATGGGATATTGTTGATGGCGTAAAGAGTCCAAGTTCCGCTCGGCAGCAAGAGACAGTCCAGCTGAGGCGCAATCTGCCAAAGAGAAGACGAATGGTTCGAACGACGACAACGTTGGCCGCAGCACAGGGAATTGATAATGCACGAGAATCTAACCGTACGTGGAAGGGAAAGGAAAGGAGGGAAGGGATTCGCTCACAAAACAACCAAAAATCCTCACTTCAACGCTACCTGATGCCATCCCGCCAAACGCCAAGCCCACTACATCCCATCCCAACCAAGCAAACGGAAACAATCCCCACTTCACGCAGGACTGGTTCGGATGGGAATTTGTCATTCTCAACCATTGGGGCCGTCCAAGCAGCAGACTGTGATTTTGTTGCTCTGTCCCGACAAGATGGGCGCGACCTCGTTTCAAGATTGTCTCATAAACGTCAGTTCCCGGGAACCCCTGCCGGGAAGTTCGACCGAGCGCTGCACCCCTCTTGACCGTTGAATTATGACCGAGGATCAGCTTTGTTGGCCCAGCTCTGACACGTGCGTGGATAGTTCTTCTTTCTTGCTCTCTTTTCTTTTTCTTTTTCTCTCTCTTGAGATCTGGTTGAGGAAGGTTTTGGAAGGGTGTTGGTACGAGGGTATTGTGAAGTCTGTGGGATTTAGTTGGTTGAGATCGCTGCTTGAGGGCCTTAGTGATGGTTGAAGGAGCTTCAGCCAAGCGAGTGAAGAAACACATCCTCATGTCGCCGTGAGCTCAACCCTGGACCCTTGAGACGGGAGATTTGAATGGTGACGGCAGGCACCAACCCTCATGGCTCTTGTCACGGTCTCTGATGATGCAAGCTGCAAGGCGAGGCCCCTGGTGAGATTCTTGGGGCATTGCTACCAGACACCGGACTCCGAGGCCAGACTCGACGGTCCGTACACTTGATTTGCTGTGCTTCTGTTGACCACTTTTGCATATCAGGTTCGGTTGTCACTGATGTCGGTTCCGGGAATTCCAGGGAAAGGTCAAGTCTGGGGTGCAGGTGGAGAGAATGAACTGGTTGCGCTGTCCATTTTGGGGAATGTCCATTGACCAAGCTACCTTATATACCTTGATGCCTCTTCATGTGAGGACATTCCTATTTAGTGGTAAATCCAACCATGCTTTCTCCTGAGGCTATCACTCGTTCAACTGCGTTGGGTGCTTCGAGTTGCTGGCTGTGGCTTACAAAGCAAGTCCCTGAACAGAGCACCTTGAATTTGGCAGTTGTCCGTGCGCTCGGCGCTGCCCCCGGCCCCCACATAGTTAGTGCCTTGACTTGATCGGCTTCGGGACCTGGCCCCACCAAATAACGTTACGCGTCGCACTTGAAGACTCCGGCGGGTTGCAGCACACCACGCACCAGCTTTCCTCAACTGCAATATTCTTTCCTCTCTTTCTCGGCCATTTTCACATACTGTATGCCACAGTTTGCAACCAAGGACAGTGTTAATCCTCGCGCGGTACCAAGACGGCTCCAAAATCACCTTATCGATATCCCCTCGGTGCCCATCCGCCCCTCCCACATCCACGACGCCTTCCGCACTAGAACGATCTCGCGGAGGACTACCTAAGGATCGGCACAAGCAACTCCCACGTTGCTCCCTCCCGAGCCACAACCGCTGCAGTGGACCCGTCCGACGTCTCTCACATATTCCTCGTCTTTCTCGCCTCCAAGTGCTCCGTCGATAACGGCACGTCTTCGTCTGACTTCATTCTGTGTTTCCTGCTCAGCCCCTAAATCCCGGTGCTTCCGGTGCATCCCTCCTCTCGGAGTGGACAGTAATTATAGCATCATCCTCTTCGCACCCTGCCGCAGGACTGTGCCTCGACGACCAGAACCCCCTCTCCCCTCCCGGATTCGACCATCGTTTCCCCATTGTCATCAGGAACGGCCCCAAACTTTTGTCCATAGTTATCGAGCCCTGTGATCGTCATCACGAATCGAATCGACACAGTGCCGAGTCTGCCAACAGCCCTCGTAGGGCAGCATCTCCCACAATGGACCCAAGACATACGGGCTTCCAGATGCCCATCCCACCACCTCCGCTGCTGAACCAACCACCCCAGATATTCGGTGCCTACAACGAACATGGCCTCACGATGCCCCAGCTCCCACCCGACCTGCTCGCTGCACAAATGTTCGGGGATCCCGGGTTGCTGGAGGACACCAACGAGGCCAAGAGGAGGAGGATCGCGAGGGTGAGTTACAAGGACCCTGCGGCTCTGCTCGGATGAGATCCCGCAGCAACCTTGCTGACATGAGACTTCTGCAGGCCTGTGACATGTGCAGGAAGAAGAAGATCAAGTGCGACGGCAAGCTACCCGCATGCACACATTGTACAAATTACAAGACCGAATGCATCTTCACCCAGGTGGAAAAGAAGCGGAGTCCGCCCAAGGGGTAAGTCTACTACCGTCCCTAGGACTTGGACTAGCATGATGTCGGCTTACGCTGATGGGTAAAGGGCCAAGTACATCGAGGGCTTGGAGAACCGCTTGGGGCGCATGGAACACTTGTTGAGGTTGTCCGGTATGTCACTTCTCCCGCTCACTTGTTGACGGTGTTGCCAACACGGTGTGGTGGTAGGATTGCTCAGCGAGGATGATATTGGCACCGACCTGGGGACGTTGGAGAAGAAGCTTGTCGAGAAGCACCAGCAGTCGAGGCAAGCATCTCAGGCAGCCTCGGGGCCCACCTCGCCATCACACCCGCCGTCCGGTCAAGAGCGTAGCTCCTCAACGCCACACAGCTCACTGGCATCACCGGAGCCGGTAAGGATGGCGAAAAAAGGGGCGTCCGGTACCCCGGGGAAGGAGAAGGACGACGATGAGCCGGAAGAGGTTGCCGAACTGTCCGAGATGATGTGCTCGCTCGTCACAAATGGCTATGGCGAGACGCGGTTTTTGGGTATGCCGCCGATTCCTGGTCTGGTAGTGTTTTCTGCCGCTAACCTTCCCAGGCTCATCCTCCGGCTTCTCCATCTTCTCACCCAAGGGGATACAATGGGTGAACGAGAAGATGGGAGACACCTCATTCCAGCAGATGATCTCGGATGTGTCGATCGACGACCACAAGTGGACCGCTTGGAAGCCTGACGTCTTTGGCGACCTCTTCCGCCGAACCATCTTCCGGGACCTCCCACCAAAGCCGGAGGCATTGTCGCTCCTCAAGGACTACTTCGAGAACTTCAACTGCATGTTCCCGCTTTTCCACCAGCCGA
>JARNGD010000253.1:0-11250 GCA_031001845.1 Achaetomiella virescens
GCTTGGGCTGAGGGCCCCATGGTGGCTGTTAATTTCAACTACCGTGTCGGCGCACTCGGCTTCTTGCCGTCGGACGTGACTGCCAGGGAAGGTCTTTTGAATCTGGGGCTGCGGGACCAGCAGGCGCTGTTTGAGTGGGTGCAGGACAACATCGAGGCGTTTGGCGGCGACCCCAAGAAAGTCACCTCATGGGTCTCAGCGCCGGCGCACACTCCATCGGCCACCACATCATGTACTACTCGAAGTCGTCTGGAAAAGCCCCTTTCATCAGGGCTATCCTGGAGTCCGGTGCCACCACGGCGCGCGCCGTGTTTTATCCCATCCCCGGCACCTCATCCAGTTCCGGGAGTTCCTCATCGCCGCCGGCGCCGCCGGCGTCCCAGAATCTGACATCTTCCCTACCCTGCGTACCTCCCGCTCCAAAACATTGTCAAAGCCTCCAAGATCGTCTGGGACAAATACGAAGACAACGTTACTTGGCCCTTCCAACCCGTCATCGACGGGCCCAACGACCTCGCCAACTCCAGCCACGCCGACGCCACCCTCCGCCTCTCATCCCCGATCTCCCAATCAACCTCTGGCTCTCCAAATCCCACCTGCGTATCCCCATCATCACTGGTTACAACACCAACGAAGGCGCCAGCTTCGTCCCCACCAACGCCAACACGGCCGCCGACTTCCGGGCCTTCTTCCAAGCCCTCATCCCCTCCTTAACCTCTTCCGACCTCCACCAGCTGGAAGAATTCTCCCGGACCCCGTCACCCGCCCCAAAAACAACCCCTACAAAAAAGTGCCCCGTGGCATGGGCAAGCAATGGGCACGCCTCGACGCCGCCTACTCCCACTACGCCTACATCTGCCCGGTCCTGCAGACCGCACACTACATGTCGCAGGCTCACCCGCGCCTCGGCGGCAGCGGCGGAGGCGGCGGCTGGTTGGGAAGTAGCAAAGCGCCCAGCGTCTACGTCTACCGCTACGCCGCGACCGCAGCGCACGGCAAGGCCTACCACGCCGACGAGGCCGCCGTCGTGGCTCACGACATGGAAGAGCTCATGCAAAACCGGGCCTGGAGGCAGTCGCGGGCGAGATGCACGGCGCCTTCGCGCGCTTTGCCGCATCCCTCGTCTCGTCCAGCCCCAACGGCGACGGCGGCGAGGGAGGGAAGGGCGTCGAGTGGCCGGCGTTTGTCTCGCCCTTTGGCGCGGCCCATGGGGAGGAGGGCGCGGGGAAGGTGATGGTGTTTGGCGAGGGGAATGACGAGCGCGGGGGGGGATGAACAAGGGTACGCCGGCGAAGGTGGAGGAGCTGAGTGAGCTGGAGAGGGAGGCATGTCGGTTCTGGTGGGAGAGGGTTGGGCTCAGCGAGGGCTTCGGGAGGCGGGAGGAGCAGAAAGCTGGGGCGAGACTGTAGGTGCGTGCGGCTGTGAATGGCTGTTTGTTAACCTGGGACGGGGATGGGGATGCTATGTGTGTTTTGTTTTGATTCCGTTATGGGCTATGGGTTCCGAGCGATGCTGTGGTGAGGTGTAAGATATTCGATAGCTTACGGGTAGGCGAGCGGGCGTGAGGGTCTGGGAGCTGCGCTGGACATGCGGCAGCATATGATTTAGTTTTGGATAAAAAGACACAGGAAGATTTGTTTTCTTGTTCAGTCGTCCACATTCCATCTTCTAATAGCTTCATTGGTTGACTGAAACACGCACTTTGCAAAGATGCCTTGCTCGCTGACGATAACGGTATCACAAAAACACTAAACCGGCCGAGATATTTCAAGCCTGCCAGCCGCCCGCCGTGTGCCTCCTTGACCTTGATGAATGCAGCAAGTCCTGAATGCAGCAAGTCCTATACGCTGTTCCATGCCTCGGCGCACCAAACAATGACTTCTCAATAAACAGTGAGAGGCAAAATGCCTAGGCCTCATACGATCACGCCACCCTCCCCAACCCCACCTCCGCCCCGGCGGGGGGTGTATGCAACCACGGCGGCACCAACCTCGCTCTGTTATACTCGGCGACATCAAACCGCACCGGGTCTGGGTCCGTATCCCTGAGCATCTGCAGTAGCTCGGTGTTATGCTTCCGCAGCTCAAGCATCCACTCAAATGCGATATCCAGCTGCGCGGCCTTGCTGACAGATGTGTGCTTGAGCGGCACGACGTAGCTCGTGAGCGAGTCGAAGCCGTCTTTGATGGCCTCGCGGCGCTTGCGCTCGCTGCGGATGTGGTTCTCGCGCTTCTGCTCCTCGGTGAGGTTGCCGCGCGGCTTGTTGCCGGCGGCGGCGCCTTTGCCCTTGGCGCCGCTGGCTTTCTTGGTTGTTGTTATGCTGCTGCCATTTTGGCGAATCTTCGTGGCCCCTGGCGGCGCGTTGGCGTCGGCTTCCGGGGTCAGAGGGCTGGGTTGTTTTCTCCTTCGCGGCAGCGCGGTAGTCAGGGATGGTCGCCGTGGCGCCGTGGCGAGCCCGTTCTCACCGTCCGGTTCGTCTGTCCTGTTGCTCTTCCTCCGTTTCCGGGCCGGGCCGACGTCGCCGTTCTCGGGTTCGTCGGGTGTGAGGGGATTGTGGGTGGCTGTCCTGAGCCGCACCGGAGAGAGCACAGAACTCCTCCTCCTGGCATCCTCCTGACCCGTGGGTGACCATGACGTGGGACTAGGAGCGCGAGTGGGCGCTGCGCTGACGTTCCGTTCCAGACAGCCGAGGGTTGCCAGCTGTGCCGCCTGCAGCGCGTTGGTAGTTTCCCTCTCTGACCGGGGCACAAAATTGGCGCGGTTGAAGTTCGGGTCCGAACCGAATTGCACCTCGTTGACCGGCTGTGTTGCCCGTGGAGCGTAGGTTTCAGGGCGGCTGAGAGCGTCAAATAGCATCTGCCGAGCGAATTGGAGCCATTCCGGGTTGGAAGCTGGTGGGCAGCATTTCCGGATGGCCCTGCTGTCTGGTGTTGAGCGGGCGCCGAGGCTCGCGACTGGTCGAATACTATGCCGAATTGCGCCGCGTTACCGCGGAGAGAGAGCGGTTGCGGCGGCAAGGACATCGTGGGGATGCTGGTCAGCGAAGGAATGCTGTAGCTGCTGTGGTTGGTGGAATTGATGCGGTTGCTGAAACTGATGGGGCCGGTGATACGGATAGACTGTTGGAACTGCTGTGCAGTCGAGGTAGGACTCGTCAGGTTTGACGCTTGGCCGAATGGCAAGGACTCCTGGGATAACATGCCGATGGCGGCCAAGTCGGGGAACACCGACTCGAGCACCCTCTCAGGCACGGGACCGTACGAGACATTATGGCCAACGACATCTGTGTGCGAGATCCAGTTGTCCGTGTGAAGCAGGGGCAGCCCCTCTGCGAAGAGACCCAACGCGTCCCCGTTAGGGCCCGCTTGTCCGCAAAGATTCTGCATTAACTGCTGCTCATTCTCGCTGAGCAGTTCGCCGCCGGCTGGCGGGGGTGGCGGCACGCTCTGATCGTCAAAGTCGGCGCCGAAGGTATCGAGGCCATCTGGCGCCATCTTGTTAGCTTAACAGGACCCAAGCAGCGTGGCAGCGGCAGCTTCGGACTCACAGCCAAAGGCGAACCCGCCGTATGGTGGGCCTCCATGGAGCACGCCTCCATGGGATGGTTGACTCTGAGCCATCTGGCCTGCGCAGAGCACGCCTCCCGGTCGCGTGGGAGGGAGGTTTCGGAAGTGATGACTAAGGGATTGTAATCGCGAACTCCTAGATCGCGCTGATTCGGTGAAGCGCTGTTACGCCCTTTTCCAACCCTACGAGAACTAGTGCGAGGCAGTAGATATTCGAAAAAGACACGGCCGGTAACGGGATGGGTTGGGTACGGAGGATGCGGGTTATTGTGGCCGATGATCGTCCCGTCTTCTAATTTTATTTTTGGTCGGGGTGTTCCAGCGATGGTTTGTGTAATTGTTCAAAGTCTACGCGATTAGGATTCGACTGGTGAATATATTGTTATTCGTGAATTCGCGGTGGTGGTGATGCTGGTGTTGCTGGCGTCGCGAGCCGTCGAGTGACAAATGGGGTGGGGAGGTAGCGAGCGAGCGAGGCACATGCAATGAACATCGTGGAGAGGAACATCAGGGCGGGAACCTGGGGACGTTTATTTTGCAGGTGGGGAGTCACTGGGGTCGGCCGACACGGACAGGGGTGCCAGATGGTGGTATGCTTGCGGGGATTCGGTTTTTTTGGTTCTGTTTTCGGTTCTTTGTCGACTTGCCAGAGGAGTGAACTTGAGGATACCTTTTTTAACCTGACATTTGCCAGTATTTGTAGTTCTGTGTTGCCCGCTTCAACGGAGCATCGTGATTCTGCCCACTGAACTGTACTGCAGGACAAACGTGTTTTGATTCAGGTTGATCTCATGAAAAAGATCACAGAGATGGCAGCTTCTAAGCAGACCCAGGGGAGGTAGCTGCAGTATTGAACGGGGTTTTGCAACAAAACATATCTCAACTTGCCGCCAAGACTACTCCTACACGCACTTGCATTTAAGCCATCTTCACATGCTTCTCAGGCCAATGCTCAATTCTACGTCCGAAGGGGCAACCACCAGTCAGGACGGTTGTGCCCCGCAAAATCACAGACCCACCGCCCAGCCCGCAGGGGTCACGACAGGGCAGCTTCGCAGCCTCATGCACAAGACCCTACTCGAATGAGAAGGAAAGGACGCCACTGGGTCGATATTCCTGAGTTTGGCCGCGCTCGGTCAAACACAGACAGCAGCCTGCGGGCTGCGGCGTGTTTGAAGGGGGCGCGAGCGGGGATGCCCTGGTGATCGAGAAGGACGGGGGGTTCTCTTCTGCCTTCTAGAAGATAACCTGACATCAATCCATCGCGGTCCAAAGCCGAAAGAAGGAAGGCCAGGATGATCTTGGAAAGACTTCCAGGTTTCGACCTACTGCACCGCCCGTCCCCGTCATCTCAAGACATCAGAGAGACAGTATGAAGAAACGGGCTCGCCTGCAGCAATCCCATTCCCGCGCACTGTCGCCAACTCGAGCAAGGGGCGAGGACGCACGGGCGACAGGGATGGGCGCTCATCTGCCGAACCAGAGCAGCAACAGCAAAAACGCTGGCCCATCCATCGAATCCACCGCGCTGGTCACTCAACCCCAGATTTCTCCAGCGCCTGCACGGATGCAACCCAAGCATCAGGTTTTGCTCGTCCACAGCGCTGGACTCGGCCGGGTCTTTTTCTTGCTGACGGGATCGCCCGTTCCATAACCAGCATCTCCCCGCCGTTACCTCCGTCCCGCGACCGGTCTTGGCCCATCAACCTGAAAGGTCAACGTGCCTGACGGCGATACCCCCTACCGACTGTGGATTTTGTTATGTCGCGGATCCGCCGTTTGTCCCGAGGCTCAAACGGGCCCCATCAACCTCATTGCGTCTCCAAGTGAAATAATACGGAATTCTCTTCTTCATCCCTTTGGAACATTCAATGCGCCTGTGCTTGTCCTTTTGGAGGAATATCTCCCCCTCATGGTGACCGTCATCCCCCTGAGGCCTTGACATTCCCCCCTCGCCCCGGGAACCTGGCGCCGTCTTACCATGGCGCCCGCTCCATCCAAATTGTCCTCCCCCCGGCGCGGTTGGGACGCCGCCCTTCCGTCGATCTTACGCCCGCTCGTCCGAGCCTACCTGCTGGGCTACGCAACCGCTGTCGGTCCCAGGTTGCTCACCCTACTGCTCCAACACCTCGCCCGCACACGCCGCAACAAGCAGAAGACCACGGCACGCGACACCCAGCGCGCCGCGCCGTTTCTCGACTCCCTCCAGCGTCTGCTCAGGGCGGCCTTGATTGGCAGCGCTTCCCCACATTCTGCGCCGCTATCGTCGGGGGCACGACGCTGCTGGAGGTAAGCACCGCACGGCCAGGGGTGCCAGAGCGGTATTGTACTCGGCAGAGCTCCTGTCATACCTTGGCCGCTGTGTGATCTGACCTGCATGGCATGACGCTAACCGTCCCGACTTTGCCCGCCAGCTCCCATTCAAAGTCATCTTCAACCACCTCGCCAAGAACCACTCCGACATCGCCCGGAGGAGGTGAATTCTCCTTACCCACGACCCTCTGTTTCTCTCCCTAGCTCTCACTGACGTCCGCGGCAGGCTCTCCCGCTGGTTCGCCTCATTCATTGCCGCCTGGCTGAGCATCCGGCTGCTGCAGTCCAAGCAGACCGCAAGCTTCACCGACACCGTCGCCCCTCCAGATGGCCTCGAGCCCCCCAGAACGGTCCGCTACGCGGGCCGCACCTTGGACCTCACCCTCTTCGCGGTGACCCGCGCAGCGGACGTTATCGTCGGCGAGCTCTGGCACCAGCACAAACAACGCCGCCTCGCATCCGGGCGCTGGACGCCCCTCGAATCCGCCATCTCCCGGCTCGCCGACCCGGCCATCTTCGCCCTCTCCAGCGCCCTCGTCATGTGGGCCTGGTTTTACAACCCGTCCCGCCTCCCCGCAACTACAACAAATGGATCGGCTCGGCCGCCGCCGTCGATTCCCGCCTCATCGCCGCCCTCCAGCGCTGTCACGAGGGCATCCTCGTCTACGGCCGCGACACGGGCCAAGCCGAGCTCCTCTCCTCCATGTGCGCGGATTACTCGCTGCCGCCCGCATGGGGCGACCCGGCCATCACAATCCCCTTCCCTGCGAGCTCGTCCACATGGGCTGCGGCCCGTCGTGCGAACTGCACGCCCTCTCCCGCTTCATCCGCTCCTTCCGCTGGGCCCTGGCCTCCTACCTCCCCTCACCCTGCTCCTGCCCGTCATCCGCACGCGCCGCCTCCCTACCCTCCGCGTCCTCCGCCGCGCCGTCTTATCCGCCTCCCGCTCCTCCGCCTTCCTGGCCTCCTTCATCACACTCTTCTACTATGGCGTCTGCCTCGCACGCACCCGCCTCGGCCCCCGCCTCTTGGGGACCAGTGTCGCCTGCCGCCAGCGCATCGACGGCTGCGTGTGCGTCGGCGCCGGGTGTTTCCTGTGCGGATGGAGCATCCTGCTCGAGGATGAGGGTAGGCGGAAGGACGTGGGGCTGTTTGTGGCGCCGCGCGCGCTCGCGACGCTGTTTCCGAGGAGGTATGCGAAGAAGGCGGAGTGGAGGGAGCGGCTGGTCTTTGCGGCGGCGACCGCGGTGGTGTTTACATGCGTTCTGGAGAATAGGAATAGGGTGAGGGGTGTGCTTGGCGGGGTGTTGGGGACGGTGCTTCTGGATGGGAAGAACTGACAATTATGTTTGTTTTGAAGTACGCATTTGATGTGACGTGATTAATGTGTAGTATATTCTAGAGGTCGGATAAATTGAGGGGCGGATTGTACGCTACGGTGTGTGCGAAGCATGGTACATTGGGTGGATTGCATACTCTTACCCCTAAGATGGTACATAGATTGGGTTCGTCATCCTGTACATATCAGCCAGACGCACAGGTACATGCGTGTCTATATCACGGGTTTTGGCCCGGTGTTGAGCCTCCCTTGTACCATCTCCTCTTCGGTTTTCTAGAACGGCCATGTGGGTTTTCTGGAATCTTTCTCCCATGTCTCAGACGGGGAACAGACACTCCTGACCTCGCAGCAGCTCCAGCCTGCCTGCCGGGTCCAGACATGCAGCTCCGAGTTCAGATGCTGAGCTGTTCCTTGCCCGTGATGTCCAGCGTGTACATCAGCGTTTCACAAGGACGCCGCGGCATGGGAGCCCGGCATGGCACCGGCGACCTCTGTCCTTCCATACACAGCGCTAGTGAGGCCAATCGAGAACCGAAAAGTCCGCAGTTAACACCTTCAAGCCAGTTGAGACAATTGCCTGCCGATCACGCATCCTTCGATAAAGGACCCTTGCGTATGCAGGAGGCACGAAGGATCGAAGATGCGATGCATCGATTGGGAGGATGGATACCTAGACCTGAGATCGAAACGATAATAGAGACTGCGTGGATATTTTCGGTGCCAAATTGCCCTGACGCCCTCGTTCTCTGCCCTTGGGTTTCGAATGCAACTCATGTTCTCTGAGGATGATACACGAGGTTATGTTGCCATGCCATTATGTTGATGGCATCAAGACCCCCGGTGTTCAACGGATGCTGAGTTCCCTTGGTGCATAGTCTCGACACCTTCTCAAGTCTACTGTGGAACTGCATCCAGGAGCTGCAGGTTCCATGTACGCCCGCCCAATGTATGTACTGGGAAAATCGAGCATCGAGGATTGACTGTGCACAAGTATACCTACATTCCGACTCACCACCAGGCCATCAATAAGCTAACCGTTCAGAGAGACGTTCGGAGGAAAGTTATCAAAGGCAAAAGCATCAAGTATCCTCCAGACTATGATACCTCTCATGGGCCACCACCGCAAACCGCGGAACAAGCCGTTCACTCCACACACTCTCCCAGTCGTCCTCCGCGGGTATCCTCGTGCTCCCATGCATCATTTCCTTCCCCGTCTCCTCCCCTCCCTCCTCTTCCCAGTGCTGCTGCTGCTGTTTCCCTTCTTCCTGCGACGGCCTCATCCCTATTCTCTCCCCAAGTGCCCTAACATCATCATCACCACCATCATCACCCCGGTCAACACCTCCCTCCTGATCCCCATCTCCGCTATCATCATACACCCTAAACTCCCCTTAAAGCCCCCTCCTGCCGCCGGAACATCTCCCCAATATCCATCCTCCTCCCGGCTTCCGCCCGTCGCCGTCCACCCCGCTCATGTTGGTTACGCAAACGTTCAACAGCCCGGTATTCCATCCCCTCTTTCGCGGGTCAGGATTCAGCTTGTAGAACAACGGCATTAGCGTCTCGGCGACAAGCCTCTCGACGATTTGCTCTGGCGCGAGGGAGGGTTCAGAACGAACGAGGGGAGCGGGCAGCTCCGCGAGGCGCGGGCCCAGTTGTAGGGCTGGAAGGGTCGGCGGAGGGGGCCACGTAGGGCGGGTTGTGAGGCGGAGAGTGCGGGGAGGCGAGCCACTTTTTGCTTCTGGTAGTGGGCGCCGGGACTGTTGTGTTGGGGGGAGGAAGAGTGGAAGAGGAGTTGTTGTTGTTGGTGGTGGTGGTGGTGGCGAGGGACGAGGAGGCGTTAGGATTATTGTTCGTGAGAGCAAAGAGGGTGGAAGCGGACTCGTCGAGGAGGTCGGCGTGCATGCGCCGGAGGAGGGAGGCCGTGATTGCGCACAGGGCATGCTGGATCTCATGCGGCTCGTTCAGGCCCTTGTAGGTGTCTTCGATGCTGATTTGGGTGGGCACGTCGCGGGCGGGCTTGACTTCGGTGTCGTCTACGCGTGGGGAGGGACCACACTTTGCTGCCTAGACCTTTCTCTGAGCCGGGGCCGGAGAGGAGGCGCTCGAGGGCGGGAGGGGAGATGCCCGGATGGGTGCGCACCTCGCCGACGGTGGTGGAGCATTCCATGGTGTGTATGTCGGCATCGGGCTCCTTGCCAAGTACGAACCCTTCCAGTACTCGCGTGGTCTTACCGCCTATCCCGGGGACTTTCCGGAGCGGGTGTGCGTCCATGAAGGAGAAGACATCTTCCTGGCGGAGAGCAAGGAGTGTCGTCGGTTCCGTGGCTTGTTCTTGTCGCCAACCAGTTTGGCCAGCAGCTTGTTCGTGGATATCCCGCAGGCGGTGGTGTATCCTTCGTCCTCGATCTTCATCCTCAGGTGTTGAGCCAAGTGGGAGGCCAGCAGAAGCCGCAGACGGAGGACATTCTCTCACTTGAGCAGTCATCATCCGCACCATACAGACACCCAGCAAAGGATGTGGCATCGAACTCGAAACCCATCTGTGGGTCAGAGCGAGACAGACAGAAATAGGACTGCTGCAAGGCGTTCCTGTTTAGGAGCTCGACGTTGTACGAGACGATGTCGGTGACATCCAGAAACATCTCATCGAGACCCAGCCTCTCGGCCTTGTCGGTCCACAAGTAAGACCGGAGCAGAGCATACAGCCGCTTGGAGACGTCGCGGAAGGGCGAGAGATCCTCGCCATCAGCCAGGACCAGCTCTGGGCAGATCTTCTTAGCCTCCGCGATAGGCATCAGCTTCTTGACGCCATGGCGGCGAGCCACGTAGTTGCACGTGGCGAGAATGCCCTTTTGCTTGATGCCCAAGGGCAGCGTCTTGAGAGACGCTGCTTGTTCTCGACGCACTTCAAAGAGAGCGTAAGCACGCTGGCGTCTGGATCATCGATCATCGAGGCGGTGGGGGTCCGCACCTGAGCATAGAAACAGTCCAGGTCCTAGGGGAAAATAGTTCACCATGTCAGACATCGTCCAGGCAGTTGAGTTGTCAAAGTGGATCAAGACGGAAACCTGGAGGGAGGCTGTACAAAGTGGAGGATGACGCGGTCCTCTTTCCGCCGCGGTGCCTTTTTGGTAGGGACGGGATCCATTTCTGGGGCAAAGTTCGGCGCGCGGACGTGTCCTCCAGGCACTGTCGGGCCAATTTTTGTGTTTTGTTTACTTGATGGAGTCGATTCAAAGGTCTGGCCGATCGACCAGGCTTGTGCGGCCGCTGAAGATCAGGTAGGGTTCTATTTTTAGCTTTTCGCGATTGTGGGGAGTCGTCGCTTGGGTGTTTTTAGCGTGCATCCCCGGTCCGCTCGGACGGAAGCAGGGCCTTTCTTCCATTCTTGGGATCGTCCCAACATCAAGACATCTGAAGGGGGAAAAAAAAAAAAAAAAAAAAAAAAAAGCCTGGGAGACACTATCGCCTGATGTCGTGTTCTTCGGCAAGCAGTTGTCCTCGGGCTCGGGTCATCAAGCGGCACAGCACGGCACCGCATCTTGGCAGCCCGGGCATCGGAGGCCAATGCCCTGCAGGCTCCGGCGGATGTTAAGCTCGGGTCCGCTTTGGCTTGACCTGCATGCAGATCGCGATCGCATGTTTGTTTGGTTTGGTGGCCTACTGAGTATTGCCGGCCAGGACTCTGGCCCGCGAAGTCCAATGCTTACCTCGCAGAGATAAACTGCCTTGATTGTCCATCGGACCCGGTGGCGTCCAGGCCAGCGTGTCGACCGTCCCGTGCGACCCACGGTGTGGCTTGCAATTTCCCACCTGGTCGGATCCCGCTTACCTTGCATTCGCCGCCCATCAACCCCGGGAATCCAGCTCCATTGGCACATGTGAGGAGAAGGAGAGAATGTCAGACAGCGAGGCACCGATGGCAAGATCCGGCGGCGAGGCGGCCTCGATGCCAAGGCTGGTCATTGTTGCGTCTGGTCTGGCGCGGCTGAAGGAGCAAGTCTTCGGATGGCATTTGCTGAGAGATTG
>JARNGD010000254.1:0-15207 GCA_031001845.1 Achaetomiella virescens
TTTCGTCTCGGTGAAGGTCGAACCGCGCAGGACCCGGGTCTTGGACATATTGAGGGCCTTGTCTGCCTGTTTCCGCCTGTAGTCCTCCACCAGCTCCTTGCCTGCCGAGACCAGCAGCACAACAATAAGCGGGCCGATGGTGGTGTATCTGTTGGTGGGCGAGAGCCCCGGAATCTGCTGCAGACCAGCGGTGAACAAGAAGAAGATGTTGGCGAATTTGGAGAACTGCTCGAAGAGGAATTTGGGGAGGAAGGTCGCAATGTTGTTAACTTGGCAGTGGACACGTGGTTGTCGACGTACTTGTTGGCGGCGTTCGCGGGAGGGTTGTTGAGGTGATGATACGGGGACCAAGTGTCGATGGATCGGGTTTTGATCGCCCAAAGCCAAACTTGAAGTTGCCCATGTCGAACTTCTTCTCCTTCGGCGGTGGGACCACGCTGTCCGCGGGCCTCCGGCGCGCGACTCTGTCAGCGGGAGATCCATCTCCGAGTATCCCTGGCCCATCCCTAGCCTGTTTTTGACTCTCCCGAGAAAGCCGCCGCCCAAGCCCAAGACGCTGTTCCGTTTCCTTGCGTTGCCCCGCGCATCTGATGCCGCGCCGGGCCCAGCACCCCCGTGTTGATAGTATGACCCGCCATCGTCGGGGTAGTCGTCGAAGTCGTCGGCATATCTTTGGTAGTTCCCCAAGTCTGATGTTTGGCTGTATTGTCTGTCAATTTCGGGGCCGTAGGGCCCCACAGGGCGGGCTGCGGAACTCGAGGGGCCGGCCGGAGGTGGCCTTCCGGCGGGCTGTCTTGGCTGACCGGAGCCGACAAAATCATCGTAGGAGACGGAGGGCCGCGGTTGCGCGCCATCCTGGTCGTACGCGTACGAGTTGAGCAGGTCGTCGTCGGTCAACGCGGACCGCTGGCCCGTGCTGTAGACGGGCTGGTCGTTGTCGAGATCGAGGAGGAGGTCGTTTCGGGAGGTCGAGGAGCCTCCGGGAGGCGGGCGGCCGGTCATGCCGGAGGGAGGTGCCGCTCGGGGCGATGAGTTCGCGAGTCAGTTAGAGCGATTGTTGGATCATGGGACCAAGGATCGAGATCGGGATGGGCATGCGCAAAAGTAGAGTCGAGCGCCGAGATGTTCGTCAGGGCCGAAACAAAGTGAAATTGGGCTGGCAGATCCGGGTGGGACGTTGCGTCGTGTCCGTGTCTTGTCTGCTGCAAGCACAGCCTCCTTCCAACAGGAGGATGAGGATTGCGGACCCTGGGCAGAAGCGCTTGGCCTCGTCAGCCACAACTTTTGCATCCAACCTGCAGGTGCCTCAGTAGCGGGCTAAACTCGGCTGCCAAAGCCAATCAGACGGTTGTCAGAGATCAACGGGCCCCTGGGCGTGTGGCTGGGTTGCAAGCGGTCGCTTGTATGTCTGCAGCTGTTTTGAGAACTGATGGGAAGAATTGCTGCCCTGATACTTGAGACTGCTGGAGACTGTTGGAGACACAGTGAAGCGGGCCGGCTGTAATCGTAGATTTTGGGAACTAGCGCGATTGGTTGGTGACAGGAGGTCACCCCTTCACATGTGGCTGCCACTGGCTGGGATGCGTTGAAAGTTGGTTGCTGTGAAGGAGTGTTTCGAACGACTTTTTGCAGCCAATCAGTGCATTTGCTGTGCTGGATCTGCCTTGCCAGGGCCTGCTTGCCTGAGGTGACGAATTACTAAGCCACAGCACTGACGTTTGCCTCATCTTAACTTACAACACCTTTCAGCTCACTGAACCACCATCACCATCTTTTACGGGTTTTCACCACGTCATCAGAAGCTTGACAATATCTCGATTTGGTAATAGCATCCTGCTTCCCTAACAGGAAACATCCAAGATGGTCTGCGGCAAGTGCCAGAAGAAGAACACGACGACACTCGCCCCCCGGTGTCAAGAAGAAGAGCGAGATGTACTATGGCTCTCCGGCATCCTCGTCGGCGTCGGGTGAGAAGAAGTCGGCAACATTAGGCCAGACCGGCATCTCAAAGGTGAGTCGTTGGAACCTGAAAAAAACATAATTAGGTCACATCAACATTCTTGACTAACCATCTCATAGAGCAAGCTGCTCTCTAAGGCGGCAAAGAATCCCTACGCGCAGTACTCAAGCTCTTGTGATCGTTGCAAGACCAAGATTGCCCAGGGGCACACATTCTGCAACCAGTGTGCCTACCGGTCAGACTGTGAGTTAAACTCTGCAAGAACATGGTGTTTCCATGAGCTAACACGTGAAACAGCATGTCACATCTGCGGCAAGCCAAACAAGCCCAAACCGGCGGTTCCTACCGTTGATGGCCAGAAGCGTACTTTCAAGTGAAGGCTGTGTCGACTTGCCGAAATGAGAGATTACGACTTCCAATGAAGCGTCCAGAGGACAGGCGGAGTACAGCCATCATACCGGCGCTTCCGGCCTGCATGGCCCCAGCACCACCCACAATTCTGGTGGTCATGATTGGGCAGTTCCAGAAGAACCCCCCGAGGTCTAAGTGGAGGTGTGTTGGCATCCTGGCGCATTGGGCTTGTTTGATGCTAAACGAGAAGGCCCTGTGACAGCAGGGCTACGTGTCGATGGGGTAGGCCCGACCTCTGGGTTAAGAGCATAAGTCGGTGGTATTTGCAGGAGAGTTATCTCTCATTGAGAAAGATGGACTTGTTCCAAAACCGCAGTGGGATGTGCCGAGAGTTGGTCTGCATGACCGGCTCGGTCGTTGGGATGAACTGAGGGAACGGATCTGAGGGCCTAGCTCGCAGTTTGTCCCAACGTCCGGTCGAGGATATCATTTGCCCGCAGGCTTACGATCTCTGAGTAAGAATGGAAATTTGTTTCGAACAATAACAGATAAACCCTCTGTACGAATGTTTCTGTCAACGACACCACTATGGCGGGATCAGCCAGTTCCCCTTGATGCTCAAATCGAGGCCTTCAGGGGCTGGCTCTTGAGGATGCCCTCCAAGAACTCGCCAATATGCTGGTTCGTCTCGGCCGGCCTCTCCCAGAGCGCCCAGTGCGTGGCATCGACATCCCGTTTGACCAGATTCTCGCAGTACTTGTCCATGCCAGCCGCCATGGCGGGCGGCAGCGCCGAATCGCGCTTCGCCACCACCATCAGCGCGGGAATCGTGACCTTCGTCTTCCCCTGCTCCAGCAGCGGCCGCTCCTCGTCAAAGTTGATCTTCCAGTCTTGTACCAGCACAGCGGGCCCCTCATCCCGTTCTTGACATACTCATCCGCATAGAAATCCATCTCCTCCTTGCTCAGCAGCGGACTCTCCCCGATCTCGCCCGCTCGATCTTGTCCAGCCGATACCCCTTGGCCACATCAAACACCACCTGTCCATCCTTCCTCCGCGCGCCATACATCACCGAGAGCGCCGCCCGAATCATCTCCCGTCCCTTGACATGCTCCTCCACCTCGGTCCCCTCAAACTGCACCTGGTACCCAAAGTTCGGCAGAATCTTTACCATGTCCTGCTTGCTCATGTAGTGCTCGGCGACCGTGAAAAACGGCGTGCAGACGCTGAACACGCAGCGCAGCAGCTCGGGATACCATAGCGCGAACCGCCACGCCACGGCTCCACCCCAGTCGTGCCCGCCGAGCACGATGCGCGCCCCCTCGAGCTCCGTCCCGGCCTGCACGCGCTTCACGATTGCCACCAGGTCGTCCACCACGCTCTTGAGGCTGTACGCCTCCAGCTCTGCGGGCGCGTCGGACCGGCCGAAACCCAGCACGTCCGGGACGATGACGCGCAGGTTGAGCGAGACGAGGAAGGGCACCTGGTACCGCCAGCCGAAGGAGAGGTCGGGAAGCCGTGGATGAGAAGAGCGGTTGCGACGGGCTTGGCATCCTGAGGTTCGGCAAGGAGGTAGTGGTAGGTCTTGCCCGAGGAGGGGATTGTGTAGGTGTGGTGCTGGACGCGGGAATCGGAGGGGGTGAGCTTGTCGACTTTGGTGGTAGCCATGGTTGTTGGTGGTTGAGGAGGGGTTAGACCGGAGTCGGGATTGCTTGGAGTTCACGGCTGATCTGAGAGGGGTTTGCGGGTTTCCTGCTGCTTATAGGGCTGGGCGCTCTCGAGGTGCGTCCTGGATCAGGAAGCGCTGTAGCTAAGGTAGGAGCCACATTCCCATTGATCCCCACTTACACCCCCTCCGGACCCAACTTCCTTATCCAAGTACCCTAGCACGCCTAGGTACGTTAAGGGCAATTACACCGGACACTCCACCCTTGAACCTTCGAGCGGAAAAACCTCCGAGCTGCCTGGGCAACCCATCCAGTTCGACCAAGAGCATCAATGAATTATTCCATGGGAATACGAGCTCTGCTGCTCACCCGGCAGCCCAAGAATGAGATGCGGCATGGCCATATTCAGGTCGAGGTATCTAAATATCGCAGGTTTCAAACTGGGGAAGGCGGGGAATGGAACCAACTGACATCACCCAAGAGCGTCATACCGCATGAACCCATCATGCCGCCTTGCCTTGCTTCATGTATACACCCATCGACGTCAGGGTTACTACAGTCGTCCAGCTTCTGGAAGCTCGTATGAAAAGGGGTATTATTCTGCGCGTCATTCCATCGGAAGCCTTGCCCTTGCCAACATCTCCATGTTTACCCCCGAGTTACCGGCAGCTCCGGTGCTGCCTCGGCAATGGAGGTTGGAGCGCCTAGCTCCTGTCTTGTTGACCTTTGAATCCCGGCAACACCGAATCCCGCTTCGGGTCCGCTTACCTGGGATTCCTCATGTCTCCTCTTTCGGCAAGACCCGTCTTCAGCTCGTGAAAATACAAGTACCTCCTACACTTACAAATTGTAGCAGAAGCCAAGAATAGAAAGGGAATGCAGGTTAGTAGATCACTATATCCTCCTCGTCCTGCATCACCTCATCCCCGTTCTCGTCATGGTCCCTCTCGTGATGGTTGCTCCGCGACTTTGACGGTGTCGGTGCCGCAGCATCTGGGTTAGTAACTTGCGGCGGAGATTTGGGCTCACCAGCAGTGGCTTGATCCGGCCGTGATTCCGCCTCTGGCTCAGGCGCAGGCCCAGGCTCAGGCTTTTCCTCCCGTGGCGAGGGAGTGGGAGATCGCGGCGGAGGGGTAACACCCAGCTCCTTGAACCGTCGCTCCCTGCGCTCCTTAAAGTTCCGCCTCTCTCTGTCAATCATCTCCTCAGCGGCGCGTATCTGGTCGTTGATGATGTCCTCTTGTTCTTTGGTGGGCTCCCATGGGAGGTAGTACTGAGCGTGTTAGTTTAGCTGCGTGGCATGAGTTGAAGGACGAGGTTTGTCTGCTTACAAGCTTGGGTTCGCTCCTTGTCTGCAGACTGCGCGCCCTTGCCAGCATTGTCGAATGCCGCGTTTTCATCTGCGAGGGTCAGCTACGACTCCATGAAAAGAAGATGCCGCGCCGTCGTGACATACCACCTGCTCTTCGAGCTTGATCTGCTCAATCTCGCGTGTCCTTTTCAACCGCTCCAGTCGCTCGATTCTGCGTTTCTCGTCCTCGGCCCGGCGCTGCTGCGCCTTCTCTTGTTGCCGGCGCTCGATCTCGAGTCTCTTCTGCTGCTGCGCTCCTGACGCGGGCCGACTAAGCGCGCTGACCAAGCCGCCGAACAACCGCTGCCCTCGCTTTTCTCTTCCAAAGTGATGTTCCGCCGAACAGGAGGTCCGCCCGTAGCAGATGGCCTCCTGGCTTCTAATGAGTCTCGCCGGGCTGGCTCAGGTTCTGGGCGAGGTGCTGTTTCTGGAGACCTCTCGGTATACGACTCGTTTTGTTCCTTCTGTCCGGGGTGGCGCCGTTTTTGGTTGTCTTTCAACTCAGCGCCAATGCCATTGTTCGGTAGCGCATTGTCATCTTCGGTCTCGAGCCTGATGCGCTTGCCCGCAGCATCCTCCTCTGTGGGTTCCGGAGAGGCCTTGCGTTTGCTTGAAACGGCGTCTTCTAGTTCTGCCATCTTGTCACCGTGGTGAACCGGCGTGGGATTGTTGACAGTCGATGCGGACCGGATGGACTCTGGGGCAAGGAGCTTTGGGTACACCGCGGCGGGGTGGTGAGCGGTGGACGATATCGGCGAAGAGACCGAAAGGTAAACCCGTAGCGTTTGTTGCCCAAGTGTAAATTCGGATCCCAGGTTCAAGTGTCCTAACCGGTGCGTCGTCCTCGGGTAGCTGATGTCGATTGCGCTTCAGTCCACGGAGCTTCAGCGGATCGAAGCCGTCCTTGCTTCTCGCGAATCGAAGAGCCGAGACCTGAATGCGGGATCAACCCTAACCAGAATCACCTCCGCTTTGAAAGGTGCAAATTTCAGGTAATTTACGGCTGATACCGTTACCTGGAATTACCGGCAGGCCAACATTTAGCAGCCGAGCCCTGTGTGGCCTGGTCTCCAGTTCCCCAGATTGTCCTGAGGGGATGCCCAACCGCAGCGTGGTAGGGTAAGACCTTGGAGACAGTCGTCGCGCAACAGTATTAACCAGGGGCGGAACGGTCGACGGTAAGCACTGATGTTTGTGGTTGGCATTACACACCAACGATTACTAGCCCTTGCTTTCAAACAGGTGGTTGGAAATAAACGGACCATGAACTCCTTGGATGTTGAAACCAGTCTTGTGCGTGGTTGGGATAGAAGGAAATCCATAGGTATGAGGAACTCGCTTAATCAGGTCCACCATCCTCCCGCCAGTCTCTCCGAACGCCTCCTGCATAGCACAGCCTCAAGTCCATCACCGAACCCGCGCTGTTGACCCGGAAGCCTCCGTGCTGTTCACCTCCGTGGTCAAGGCCGAGACGTTGTGGAATATCACGCCGTCCACCGTGACCAGCCGACCGTACTGAAGGGAAGCCCGGCGGCGCCTGCTCGAACGCGGTTCCGTTGGCAAAGATGACGCCCTTCCACGGCTCAAAGAGCGGCTTGACCGGGGCGCCCAATCCCGCGACCCTGCTCGTCTCGCCGCCATCTGGCAGCAGCGGCGGCCGGCCGGCGGTTGACGTGGCGGTTGTCGCCGAGCGTGAAGAGGTTGAGCCGATGGCAAGCGTGTACAGCTCGGCGCTGAGGTCGTCCCAGGCCATGTCGTTCAAGGTCACGACGGCAATGTAGTCGACGATCAGCACGTTGGGAACTTCTCGAGCGTGATGGCGTTGACGCCCTTGAAATACAGCGTCGGCTTGGTCGGCAGCACCGCAATGAGCTGCAGGCTGAACAGCGACGACTTATATGCGTCGGGCGTCAGCAGGCACTAGCAGATGGACGGCTTTCGCTCTTCTCGTCGTCGTCTCCGGACAGTCCCTGCCGCGGGACGCTCTGCCAGCCCTTGATCTCGGTCGCCGCCATCGCCGCCGGACCGTCCTTGTTGGACCAGTTGTCCCAGAAGCGCATGCGGCTGGCCGCGTGGATCCCGTCGCGCACCGATTCGGTCTTCGGGTCCAGTTGCCCGTCCAGTAGCGGGACCACGCAGCCCGCACCGTTGTTGAGATAGAGGAAGTTGCCGATGCGCTGCTTGTCGAACGTGGCGCTCACGCCCACGTTCCGGCAGCGCAGGTTAAGCCGCCGCATGGGCTGGATGAAGCCCCCTAGCAGGCCGCTGCTCACGTCGCTGTCCCACCAGCGTCCGCCCTTCACCGGCGCGTTGGTGGATGCACAACGAGGTGCTTGAACCACAGCAAGCTGACCTCGCCCGGGGTTCGCGCTCGTGATGCGGATCGGGTAGAAGCCGCCGATGCGTGTGGTGGCCTTGACGATGAACTCCTTGTTCCCTGGAGCACGTAGTAGAAGTGGCCGTTGGAGTCTCCCAGAACGGTGCCGCCGCGGTATTCCACCCTTATCCAGCGTCTCGTAGATGAGGATGTCCGAGTCGGACTGCCGATCGTACATGTACCTGACGAGACTGTAGCCTGACTTGCCGGCCTTGATTTCCTCCAACTCGGAGTTGGCGATGTTCCCGACGGTGGCAGTGCACTTGCCCCTGTAGGCGTTAGAGTGGTTTCTGTTGCCCGTGTAGGTACACGTCGGCCCGCTGCAGCGCGAGCTTGACATGCGGAAGCTCCGCCCGTGGCTCGAGACGCCGCCAACGACCTTGTTCGCCGGAATGCCCGCCTTGGTGGTCATGGCCAGCGCGTTGTATGTCTCCGTTTTTTGATATGCGACCGCAGGCAGCTGCCCGTTGGGCAGCCGGGGATGGCCTGGTTGAGACCGGCCTCCCACTGGCCGTGGAAGTCGTACGACATGGAGACGAAGTAATCCAGAACCCAGTGCAGCAGCGCAGCGGTTGCTGCTTTAGATACCGGTACGAGGCCGGCAATGAGTTCGAAAGCGTGGTCCAGGCGGCATTCTTGGCTTAAGAATGCTTAGGAACACGAGGCAGTTCACGGCATGCACTGCCGTTCGGGGGGTGGGGATGTTGCGGATGTCCGGTGCGCAGGATACTCCCAGTCGAAGTCTAGATCGTCCAGGCCGTTGTTGAGGAGAAAGTTGGCCGCGTTGATGGCGAAGGGTTCTCTGTAGCTTGAGTTGGTGGCGTCCCGAAATCGCTGGTATGTCATGGGTCTGTCGAGAACGACCGGCCGCCAAACGAGACGATCATTTTCACCCTTATCAGCTTCTTGAAGTACTCAAACTGCTCTCTGGAATCGCCGTCGATGACGATGCTCAGGTCGCTGGTCACGGTCGCGAATGCAAAGTGGACGTGGTTGTATGCCTTGGTGTCGATATGCCTTGGTGTCGATCTGGGAGGCATCATTTTCAGGCACGGCCGAGGGCTTGCGTTGTTGACAATGTCGATTCCGAGTTGGAAATCTAGACGTTTTGCTTAGTCTTCAAGGTCAAACAGAGGTTTGGCACAGGGTTATATTTCATGATTTCGCTACCTCGAAATGCGGCACCTGCTGGCCAGCGAGGCACAGCTGCCGCCTGAAACGATCCGTATATCGCGGCAGTAATCTGGTGCCTCCAGACATGTAAGCAACAATTTCTGCTGCTATTACTCCATTCTGGCTGTCTAAAGAGACACACGGCCCCTGAGGCAGCCGCTTTGCTCACAGAGTCCTCGTGAAACACCTTGATAGGGAATAAAATGACCGACATTTGTCGGTTCAGGGTGCCGGGCCAGATGGTGGCGCCGGCGAGGGCGAAATGCCGGGAGCGGGCACCCATGAGGTGGACCACTCATGGGACGGACTTAAGCGGTTCTTGACTATCGGGGTGCCCATCATTACCGTTGCTTTGATCGCCATCATCGTTGGTTGCAGTGTCGCCGCCTGCAAGAAGAAGAATCGTTCTCGGCTGGAGAAGGACGGAGTCTTGTGGACGGGGAACGGAACATAGACGAGGACGGGTTCCCAAGGCTCCGTTCCGCTCTATTGGCACAGCTTTGCTACTACACATTCTGCGACCACGTAGCTCAGACTTATTACAACTGGGATGGCGGCGGACTGCTTTCACTCTCATGCAACTCTCAACGTGTTGCATCATGTTTCATTTCTGGACTTCCCGTGCCTTCCATGTTAGCAATGACTCCCGAGACCGTCAAAAAGTGAAGCATCAACCGAATCCCATATTGTCTATGACAACTTCGACTCTTTATACAGGGCGCCTCGCGTCCCTTTTTCTGATGTTGCTGATGTGTCTGCTAATTCAAGTCTCATTGACGGGTTGTGGTCCTGGAATCTTCGATGTAAGATGATTGGCCACAACAGGGCTCCGTGGGACCCACAGAGAACATCAGCAACATCAAAAAATGGAAAGCGGGGCGCGCACTCGACTGCTATCCAACAACTTGCCGCGCCTTGACCGCGAACGCCCATCCGAGGGACAGCCACCGAGGGACAGCCACCGAGGGACAGCCACCGAAGCATCAGAGACCCTTGATACCCCAGCGTTTCCTTCTCCTTTCCCTCCTCTTCCGTCTCTCACAACCAGCCACCAAACAAATAAGTCCACAGCAAAGCGGTCACCATGTCCGCCACCATCCGTACGTTGTCGGCCCTTCACAGATCCTCACAAGATCCGCTAACCTTTTGCTCCCCCACAGCGACCTCGTAATGTGCCGCAAACAGCCCGGCATCGCGATCGGCCGGGTCTGCGACAAGTGCGACGGCAAGTGCCCCGTGTGCGACTCGTACGTGCGGCCCACCACGCTCGTCCGAATCTGCGACGAGTGCAGCTTCGGCAACTACCAGAACAAGTGCGTGGTGTGCGGCGGCGAAGGGATCTCGGACGCCTTCTACTGCTTCGAGTGCACGCGGCTCGAGAAGGACAGGGATGGGTGTCCCAAGATTATCAATTTGGGCAGTTCGAGGACAGATGTGAGTTCTATTCCCCCCTTGTCCGGGGGCTGGGGATGTGCACTGACCGGATGACTGCAGCTATTTTACCAAAAGAAAACGAATCGGACGGGAACATACTAGTGATGGGGTGGCCCGGGTCTGGGCTGGTGTTGTAGGATGCTGAGGAGGATAAATAGATGGCGTATGGGTTGCTGGCGTTCAGGAGTTTGGGAGGGTTGGGGGCGTTTAGAAACGGGATGTCAAGACACCTGCGCAAGGTTCCCAGAGCATCCATCTACCACTGTAATTGATACTATCTGTGTGATGTCTGTGGGCTAAACTAGTACATGGTCATGTCACGCATTCTACATAGGAAAGAAAACTGAACAGCCAGCGCGATGCAAGGAGACTAATACAAAGGAAATCTCGCCCCTTCCGCCTCCCTTAGCAACATGTTCCAATCCCACTCCGGCCAGCGTTGGTTACTTAGATATAGCTGACCTTGGTCCCCATACCGGCTGTCGCCTTTACCTTTCCCCAGCTCGCCCCCAGGATCTGCCGCAACCTGTCGCGAATCTTCTTCCGACTCAGCAAGAACAGCAGCCCGATAATAAACGCCAGCATCCGCAGCAACACATACGGGTTCGTCTGGAACGCCAGCGCGAGATTGTCGACGAGCACCTTGAGGTTATTCAGCACCATTGACGCCCTTGACATGATGGTCGGCGCTGCAACCGCACTTCCACCACCGCCACCACCGCCAGCCCCAGCCCCCGCCCTCCTCGACAACGGGCCCCTCGGCCGCGACAAACTCCCTGCACTAGATTGGCTCCCGCCGCCTCTACTCCTCCTCCCACCCATCGCCCCCTTAGTCGTCCCCGCGGACGCAGGCGGACTAGGCGTCGTGTCCACCCCAAAATCCCGCTCCGTCGCCTTGGCTTTGGCCTTCTCCGCCTCCTCCCTCTTCGCCCGCTCCTCCTCGAGCCTCCTCCTCTCCCTCGCCTCATTCTCCGCCCTCAGCCTCCGCGCCTCCTCGATGTCCCGCCGTATCGCCTCCTCGCGCTTCAGCCTCTCCTCCTCCTCGCGGCGCTCGGCCTCAAGCTGCTCCTCATGCAGGCTCTCAAGCGCCTGCAAGAACGCCTCTCGCCGCTCGTCGTCCAGCACGGGGCTGACGCTGATGAACTCGCGCGCGTACTCCCACTCGCTATTGCGCGGCAGCACGTGGAGCGTGTACAGCTCGAGCAGCTTGACGCGCGCGTTGAGGTCGCGCGGGGTATCGGCCCCGCTGGTGGCGCGGCGGCCGGGCGCGGCCGGCGAGCGGTAGCGCCGTGGGGAGGAGGAGGAGTGGGAGGAGGTGTCGAAGCGGTCGGCAGGGATGTTGTCGAGGTTGGGGGTGCGGGACGCAGCGAGGTAGTTCTCGAGGCGCTTTTGGTTGAGCGCTTGGGTTTTGGCATGCGCGAGGAGGAGGGTGGCTCTGTGAGGGGGTGGTGGTGGTTAGTTGTGGGATGATGCTTGAGAAAGGGGTGGGAGGACGGGAAGACGTTACAGGTTGATGACCACCTCTGCGTCGACGTCCCCTTCGGCGCCGTGGTAGCCATTGCGGACTACCTCCTCCCAGACTTCACCCTCGCGGACTTTGTGGCAGAGAGCCTTCCACTCTTGCGTCCCAAAGGCATCCTTCCCTTCTTCCGGGTCGAGCTCGAGAATCGCATTCAGCACGGTTAGATACAGGCTCCAGACCTTGATCCTCGACGACCGCGACGCTCTGCAAACCGGCGCGGGTTCAAACGAGCCATTCGAGTCCTCGGATGACGGCGGAGATACTAGCGGCAGGACAGTCGACAGGGCCTCGGGCAGCCGACGCGTGAGGAAGAGCGTCGAGGCTTGGCGATAGGTTTTAGAGATGTGCGCAGAGGCAGCATTGCGGCCGGATGGGACTGCCGATGACAGCGACGATATGGATGCCCCGAGACCGCGCGACTGGGCGAGACTCTCCGCCGCGATGAAGGATGTACGGTTGGCGGCCATTGTGGGGTGACTGACGGACTGCGTGCGTGTGTCGTCGGGCCGGCTCAGGCTGTTTGGTCAAACCGAGGACTCTGAATGTTCGACGTCGAGGTTGGACTGGGCTTTCAAACTTAAACACAATGGCTCTTTGCTTTAGAGTGTGGCCATTGTGTGTCGCCCACGGCGAAAGATCACAGCCGAGTTGGGGATGGAATGCGATAAGGTTTATCGACGGCAACGCGAAGCGGTTTCCAAGTTCCAGGCGGAGACCACAACATGTGCTGGCGAGCACCAAAGCCGCAATTTGCTGCATTCTGAGCCTCGGCTAGCGCTGGGGAGATGCCGACTGGGCCCAGGAGCCATTGGTGGGTGACGGCTGTTAGCGTTGAACTCGGCCAGCCAGAGAACTCTGCTGTGCGATGTGGGTACTTTGTTATCTCACCGATCGAAATCATCACCATCGACCAGTCTTCAACACGTGCCCTTCAAGGCGCGATCCCCGAGATTTTGGCATAAACTTAATTAACACTCACCCGAACCTAAGACCATGGAATTCGCCTCGGAGCGAGGATGCCGCACCGGCAGAACATGACTTCGGTCTTTCCAGCCTCCCAAGCCACGACCCCTTCTCCCGTCAATAACTAGTCCCCTCCTCAACCCTTTGATCAAGCGCCGTGCCGCTCTTCCCTACCACATACGACCATAGGTGGTAGAGAACTCGGGATCCCGTCCGCTCTCCCTTAGATAAGCTACCAACCGCCAGATTAGTAGTTGGGTCGGTGACGACCAGCGAATCCCTGGTGTTGTATGTTTTTGCTGCTGCTTCAACTTTTTTGACCACGGCATGCGGATTAGGCCAGGCCAAAGCGCGGGTTAGGGCTCATTTTAATTCTGCGTCTCTTCAGCCCACCTAGCGATCGGCGGACGGCGGTGTACTGGGCAGCGTGGGATGTCTATCTCCTATGGTTCGATCGCGCGGGCTGCTGCGGTATGTGATGTGGGTTGGAACTTGAAAGTGGCAACCGCCCCTGGCTTCTGTGTTCTCTCCCCCAACCTGGCAGTCCTGGCCACTTTGATATGCCAGTTTTTGTTGACATCACGCTGTCTTGGAACCTGTCCTACTCTTCCCCACCCTTAGCCCAAACGCCAACAACAACCCGTTTGTACTGTTTTTCTCCTCATCACGCTTTCAATACATTCACTTCGTCTCTAGCATTTTGCGGGGTCCCCAGTCGTTCAACCCGATGCCCCTCTGGTTGGTCTCCAGGGCAACCCTCCGTGACCGAGGAGCTGGAGCCAGTACAAAGCTTATATTCTACACCTATCTGCTTGCAAAGGGATCTCGGAGGTCAAGAGGCTGCCAAAGTCAACCTGATCACAATCAGAACGACTTGGAAGAATGGCCCACGGACTGTTAATAAAAGCTGGCTCGGTTGAAAACAACCAACGAAGTGTGCAGGTTGGAGAGATGAGGTGGGCTACTTGGGATGAAAACAAGAGAGACATTTCCACCGACCCAATTGTCTGGCCCTTTGGCAAAGTCCAAGAAGGACTTATTGTCCCATGAGCGGTGATCTTGTTGGCCTAGAGAACAGTGTCCGCCAGCTCTCTTAAATCAACTTGGGGGAAACCAAGCCACGGGTGAAAATGAGCCAACACCATCATTCTACAAAGCGGACAATGCCTGAACAAAGCCTAAATTACTCTATATCCCTCCCTTTTCCAATCCAAAGAACTCCACAGCACAGATACCTCACATAGCAACCCATCTCCGCCGGTTACACCCGCAGCTAGCTTACTGCAACATCGAGTCTAAGCTCTCTCCCAACTTCTGCTCAATCTCCACAATCCACCTCCTGTTCTCCCTCTCCACCACCTCATCGTCATCATCCTGCAGCTCGCTGATGTAGGGCAGCATCTCCGGCAGCGCCTGCAGCCACTCCTCGCCCAGCTTGCTCGTCAACGCCTGCTGGCATTTAACTACCGCCAGCCTGACTGCCGCCTGGCCGTTGCGCAGGTGCTTGAGCAGCGCGCCGTTGAGCTCCTTATGATGCTCTGCGAGTCGGCCGCAGCCGCCAGCTCGACGACGGCAGGGATCAGGTCCTCAGTCGCATCGACGGTGCCCACGTTCAGGAATTGCTCGACCAGCACGGGTGCGATGACACCGAAGTGTGGCGGGTGCCTGCCAGAAGCCGTCTTGGTCATGCTCAAAGCACTTGGCGAGCGTGCGCAAGACGCGCCTCCGAAGCTCCTTCTGCATGGCGTTCTTGAAGTCGGTCGACGAGAGGACCTTGACGGCGCTCTCAACGACGTAGGACGCATAGCTGGTCACGATGGACTTGAGGTTGCCGAAAAAGCTGTCAAGAAAGCCGTAGACGGCGAACAGGCGGAGCGTCCGGCCCGAGGAATCGCTCTTGGGGAGCGCGGTCGACGCCCACTCCATGAGCTTGGAGAAGATGGGGGGAAGGCGGCATCGTTCAGCTTATAGATCATTTTCAGAGCGTCGTCGCTGATCTTCGTCTCGATCGCATCCAGCTGGGACGGGCTGATTGCCGCCTTGGTCGTCCCATTGGCGACTAGTCTCCTCAGGTCCATCGCATTGAGGAAAACGGTTCGAGAGCGCAGACACGTCTTGGCAACGACCGCCTTCGAGTGCTTGTCAAGCGCCATACCCAGGATCTGAAGGTGTTCGGTAACAGCCTGCACAAGTTTAGCAAATGCCTGTGAATCGCATCAAGAAAAGCAAGACATACCGAGGACCCGTAATTGGCGGCAGATGCCCAGTTCCGGTCGAGTGCATTGTACAGAACCTTGGGGTCAACCAACTTGGCCACGAACTGAAGGCAATGGAGCCGATTGCTGCTTGCGTCGTCGTCCAGCCTCAGAACTGCGGAAGCATTTGAGCAAGCCAACAGCCGGTCGAGAT